>JAIFZK010000005.1:1512500-1537500 GCA_027481765.1 Tenualosa thibaudeaui
ATGGTAGTGTCTATGAACCCCCTGATGGTTTACACTTCACACAGTTCTGTCACCTAGCGAGGAGGAATTCAGCTGTTTATTGTGTGAAAACAACATGAATTCAGCCGGTTTATTTTAGTCAACTGCAGTATACAATAAGTGATGGTGGTATGGCTCTGTTCTGGAACCTCCCTGCCCTTCCATGTGCATACGTGAAAGGCCTAAGGCAAGGAGAGCAGCAGCAAGACCCTCCCATCGATGACAACAACATGACATTTATTTAGTTCGACTCGGTATGCAAGAAGGAGTTGGGGTGGAGGTAAATGGCAAGAATACAAAGGATTATGCAGCTTAAAAATTTGCACATTTTATTCTGGCAGAGATCAGCTGTCCGAGAGCTAATGCCATGCTCAGTCTTTGTGTCAGTTTTTGCCCGCTCTACACGCAAGCCAAATAGGACATAATGCTTGAAGATAAACTCATATATATATATACAGTAATCCTTTTACAAAATATCATGTTATATTGATAATCAGCAATTAATAAATTACATCACACTGATGTCCCACAAAAGAGTGTGTTTGTGTTTATTTGTGTATGTGTGTGTGTGTGAGAGAGAGAGAGTGAGAGTGAGTGAGAGAGGGAGATTATATTAATGTGTGTCTGTCTGCCGATATTTGTGGGTGTCAGCAGGCCAGTGTATTGCTTTTGTTCATCTTGGTGTGTTGTGTCATATGTTGGCCTATCATTCTTACTGCCTGCAGCTTCTCTGTCACTCACTGAGACACAAATAAGTAGAGACGGCAGCAGATTTCACTCATTTCCCTACACACCATGAACACATGCAGGGGTCACTGACCTAAAGCCCAAACTTACATCTGTTTTCCACCCTGACCTTGCACCGCATCAACTGTGCTGAAGGCCCCTCTAGCGCTGGTCTGTCAACTTGTCTGTGCGTCAGTTTTCCTTCAACAAAAAGGCACTCTCTCTTCAGCATTCCCTGCCTTCTTTGAAAGACCTCTTGAGGATAAACTGTTCTCAAGTGTTTCTTGTAAAGTCTAAGTAAAAAGAACTGATATAAAATAAAAGCCTATGTTGGATCATGTTCAGCTAATATGTCCATCAATGAATGTTGTACAAACTAAGGCCTTGTCCACACGTAGGTATCTGATAAAACAAATATATTTTTCTACGATTTGGCCTGTCATCCACACATAACCGCAGAATTATCTCCTTTAAAACGGAGCATTTGAAAAACTCCGACCAAAGTTAAGATTTGGAAAAACTCCTGTTTGACGTTTTTACGTTTTAACTGCAACAATTGATACAGACAATTGACAGCATGGATCGACTGAGAAGCCTGTTACTTTTTGCCCTGGTACAGGCGCTTTGTGCTTGTTTATTTTAAAAAAAACACAGCTACTGCTTCTTGTGGAGGAGCAAAGTAGAGAGAGTGCGTTGGAATCAGCTATTTTACACCAAATAACTCCGCCTCCGCCTCGTAGGTATATAACTCTTGGGGTCAGACGCACTGCCAACTGGTGGGAGAACTTTGAGATGGAAGTTGTCCTCCCGGATGAATGGCGAGAAAATTTCCGCATGTCCAGGTCCTCCCACCTGTCATTGGTGGAGTCACTTCGTCCTCATATAGTCTGGTATGCTTACACCTGCGCTCAGGAGCGAAATTCTGCAGTTTTGTGTGGATG
The DNA here is from genome assembly GCA_027481765.1 of Tenualosa thibaudeaui. Lineage (NCBI taxonomy): Eukaryota > Metazoa > Chordata > Actinopteri > Clupeiformes > Clupeidae > Tenualosa > Tenualosa thibaudeaui. Next base: position 1,514,186 of record JAIFZK010000005.1, read on the forward strand.
TGAATATATTTAAAACAGTCATGTGTGGACCCAAGAGTTTTTAGAAAATGGAGGACCACACATGTGCGTTTGTAAAAATACCTGCTACGTGTGTACATGGCCTAAATGTGGCATGCCCTAATTTTTCAAAAATGTTCAGTTTCTTTTTGCATGCATTCATGATACATTTCCAAATAAATGTATGTTAATGCCTACCAATACAATACTATAATATAATACTTTTATAATACTATTATTCTATGTATACATACCAAATTTTCTTATTTTAACACTTGGTGACATTGAGCCAGAGGCTGAAATACACTGGAATTTACCTTGCCTGAATGCACCCATCTCAATGTCAGTTAAAAAAACACAAACACATCAGAGGAAGTGTAGATGAAAAGCATAAGAAAAGGCATGTGTAGCATGAGGGAGTGCAAGAGAATGGACAGCCTTTTTCCCTTGCAGTATCACTTGAGGGTGAGGGCAGTTGGGTTCTAAATGTACTATATTTCAAAAAGATTGCAGGGAAAACAGGGGCTGCCTAAATCAGTCTGCTATGTAGCTGTAGAATGAAATGAAATTGTATTGTTTCCAAAAATATTTTCCGAATGCAATGTGGCAAAATTATTTCTTATGTTTATGTTTATGATATTCAGGAGGTGTTTTTTTCCAAAGTGACTTACAAGATGAAAACACCAGATAAAATTTAACCTTACATAAAACATCATTACACTAAAAAAGCATAATTATAGTGGTAGCAATAACAATAGCAATAATAACAATAACACATTTTTAAATTTGTTTTGTTTAACAATTATAATAATGACGTTGAGATTAAAAACATAACTGCAAGAATAACTGCAAGAAAATGTAAATGTAATGTAAAGAGGGATAATACTCTGGAACTATTATGAACCTTAGCTAAAACCATAGGCAACATGTAGTCTGTCATGGTTACTACTGATTGTAATTTTCCTGCATGACCTCTGGCAGTTGGGTTATCCGTGGATAGTCATGGATATGGATCTTCCCAAGGTTTTTTCCTAGACTAACTAAACATAAGGGAGTTTTTCCTTGCCCCTGTTGCTCTTGTGTGCTCCTTCTGGGAAGCACCACGAGACAATACTATTGTAAAAGGCGCTGTATAAATAAAACTAAATTGAATTGAAAATGAATTATGACCTCTTAGTAATGCACAGTAAAATCATTAACATTCTGTTTCTATATGGTAGCTTTGTAGCATTCTCAAATCTAGCATCACAGCCAGCTCAAAGTTGACAATCTTTCACCCAGACTGAAATATCCATAAGGCATGCAGAAATTGTTGTCTGGAAGGAAAACAGGTAAAGTTGAGTATCATCCCATTGCAGTGATAGGTAAATCTGTGGAAGTGAAAGAACTCACCTAAGGAAGTGGAGTAAAGAGCATAGAAGGGGCCCAAGGACTGTTCCCTGAGATACCTCCCCTGTGGTGAGGGTTGGATCGAGAGAATTGAATACTGACATTGACAAGACATACAGTGCATACAGAAAGTATTCCTGGCTGATCTACAGCGATCCTGTGTCAAGATGGAATAGAGTTGCAGAGAGACAACCATCACTTCAGCTCACCACCAATATGTTCTACATGGCAAAGTGACCCAATCGAAGCCTTTTAGTGCAAGACGCATGAAAAGCCTGAATTGGTGGAGGACTGAAGTTATGGTTGCTTCTCTGGAGATGGGATAAAGTTTCAGAGAGACAACTAGCTTTTGTCAGACCACTCTTCCATATAGCCCATATTGATGGCTATTCTTGGTTACCTCTCTTACCAAGGCTTTTCTCCCTCGACTGCAGAATTTAGCTGTGCAGCCAGTTCTAGGAGTCCTCCTGGTTGTCCCGTGCACTTTGAACTGTAAGGCCTTATAAGGTGCGTAACTTCATGCTAAACATTGTTGGGATCAAGATCTCTGTGTATATAAATAAATAAATAAATATTAAATGTCAAAAAAAACACATTTTTGCTTGTTGGTTCTCTGCTGCTGTTTTGCCATATATGGTATTTCCCAGATAGCAGAAAAATACCACATATGGTGAAATAGAGGCAGCACACCAGACAAGCAAAATGGTGGTGTGATGGTCTGCTTTGTAAGTGATCTATCTCTAAAAAAGACTGCATATCTCATTGATAAGCCACTCTTTTTCTGTTCTGGCTCATTCATTTCAGACCCATGAGTAACCAAAATTATTTTTAACTTGTTAATCAATCAAATAGTTGCACCACAATTAGGCCTACTTGAGAGAAAATTCAACTTGTTCTTATCAACAAAGTTCTACAAGCACAATTGTTCTGTTGCATCTTCCCCCTGCTTTACTTCATCAGCTACTGTTAGCACACTAGCAAACAGCTACTTTACCAGCTAATTGCCAGATAACATAATGACACAAGTAATTACGTAATTTTGGGCAGGGTGTTTTTATCTTATCTCTTTTTATTAGACATTGAGAAATAGTACCCTAATGGTTGGTCTTTACGCACCTTTTTCATTCTCCTTCCCAACACCTTTCAGGTAGTGACCTTAGCTACCTTAGCTAAAACCATAGGCAACTTATAGTCTGTCATGGTTACTACTGATTGTAATTTTTCTCCATGACCCCTGGCAGTTGGGTTAGCCCCTTGAGTCGTGGATCTGCCCAAGGTTTCTTCCTAGATTAACTGAACATAAGGGAGTTTTTCCTTGCCCCTGTTGCTCTTGGGTGCTCCTTCTGTGAAGCGCCACGAGACAATGCTATTGTAAAAGGCGCTGTATAAATAAAACTGAATTGAATTGAATTGAAAATAGTGACCAGTTAGCTTGCATTAAGCCAAACACACCGGCAAACTAGCGCAGTAAATGAAAATACCGAAAGCCAAGTGAATGGGTTGGGCTAAACCAAGTCCTCTAAAAGGGGGGGAGACACCTTGTCAGATGAGTAAACATGTTCTGTTGGCTTTAAAATGAAATTAAATCAAGAAAATCAACAAATTATTTATACCAGATAATTAACAATTTTTATAAACACAATCATATGATTATTGGGGGGTTATATTGGTTGTATTTCATTTTTGCGGGTATCATAACCCCCCTAACCCCTGTGGAAATTACACACCTGAGGTCTAATACAGAAAGATGTGTGACTTTCCAAATCATGTCCAAAAAACGTCATTAAACACATCTGGACTCGAATTCATAGACTACTAAAATCCAATTCATAGACTACAAATGATAACTTGTCCAGGACGACCAATCATGTATACAATTTTCACCAATTGTATAGTAAGTAATCACCAAGTGTAATTGTAAGTTGGAATCGGACTAGATATAGAATGTAATGAAAAGGGCTCAAAATACTATGTTGTCATTTGCAAATGGAACACACAAGATGGCTAAATAAGATACCTTGATCTTGATCTAGATAACTTTATAGGTTGCAAGCAGTAGACCCAAATTTTTAAAGATCTGATCAGGATTCTCAAGACTGATGTGTCTGTCTGTTAGCCTAGCAATCTAGACACACCCTAGCGTTAGCAAATAGTTTTGCACAGCGGACTAGCCACACACCAAGCCTTAGTAAGATCAATCATAACATTCTATCTTTGTGCAGAGTCGTTGGGCAGGCCGGTGGGGTGAGCAAAAAAAAACTTACGTACCTCAACCAATAGAAGGAGTTTGAAGGAATTCATACAGGTGTACAGCAAACTGTGCTTGGGTACATCTACTGAGGACGGTCTGGGGGTCTTACCCGAGAAAATTTTTTGAAAAATTAGATGTAATTAAGTAAAGGTTAAAGGTTTTCACAGCCCCCTTCCCTTCATACCAAAGCCAAACCCTGAAACAGACTTGGCCTCATGATTGATTCATGCCAGTTATTTCAGAAGTTTTAATTTGCAGTTTGCAAAACTGTCATATTCTAATTTGTGTTTTTTGTGGACAAGATAACATTTAGGCCAACTAGGCTTTCTGTCTGCTTACCGTGATTCTGTTGATTAAGTAATTCACTTTCACATAGGGACTCCACTTATTAAAAGACATTTGGTTTTGTTTTTTACTCCATTGCTGTTTATTTAGATCGAACTTTGTAAATGCATCAGCTAGCAACAAACATTCAATTCAATTTTCAATTAAATTTTATTTCTACAGTGCCATTTACAATAGTATTGTCTCATGGCACTTTACAGGAGCACCCAAGGGCAATAGGGGCAAAGGAAAAATTCCCTTATGTTTAGTTAGTCTAGGAAGAAACCTTGGGGTCCAACATCCAAGAAGTCAGTATGTCTTAATTGTTACAATATTGCTACGAGACATTCTACAGCCAGTGCACTGCTATTTTGCTACATTGTGTCACATTTTTAAATATACAGATAGAATCTGATTAGTTACCTATTATTGCCAGCAACACTAGATTTATTTGCATTGTGATGTTAATTAGCTTAATGATGCCATAAAGTTTTTTTGACTTTAGGCGGAGATTGCAAAAGAATGCAGCTGCTATTAGCAACATGTATCAATTCATATTAGCAAGACAGAAAAATACAGTGAAAAAAACAATAAATATAGTACTTAAATTAAGTATCATTTAAAAGAAGAGTCCTCCATACCTGTATGATATTTTTAAACTAGCTAATGCAAATATTGAATAGTTTCGTCTGTGGGACTAAGCAGTTTTAAGTGGATAGGGTTGAAGAGTTGGAGAATGAATAAAGAATATTTAATTTTACTGATAGAAGCTAAAAGTATTCTATCCGTATGCTTTAAAGAGAGACAAAACATGTCAAATGTACTTAGAAATAGCGATAGCTGTTTTTTTTTTTCCAAGCTGAGTTTTCATTGCGTGGGTCATAGGGCAGATATTTTTTTCAGAGGGGGCAGGGCTTATATTTGAGGGGGCAGCCCCTCCTTAGCCAATGTCCTGCTCCACAGGCTTCACACCAAATTTGGTCGAATTTCACCAGTGGGGGAGTACAGCTGACACATTTCAATATCTCCATGCTTATAGTAAATACTCCAATTTTCTTTCATTGCTTCAAGTATGATAGTCTGGCTTGCCAAAATAGTGGCCAAATCAGAAGTCAGTGTCCAATACTTGCCACTGTGAATGGTTCATCTTCATGAGACTTAGGCTTGTTCATCATGAATCTGTGCACAAAATATGAAAAGAATTGGCCACTAGGAGGCATTGTATTGAAAACATACACATTTTGGCTTGTATCTCTGAAACTGCAAGACAAAAACTTTGTGGTTCTTGTCAGGTCTGACTTTTCCAACAATTTGTTCAACCCCTTTTGAAGATGCACAACCATGTATACTTCCTGATCCTGATGATTCCTGTTTTGGTGCTACATAGTTTTGTACTATGGCTCCTGTAAAGAAAAAAAAACTTTAACTTTACATGAAAGGTACAGGGAAGTCATGTTTTTACCTCTGCACTTTCAGTCAATTTCTATAATTCTGACAGTTTGGATTATAGCGTCTGTTCAATATCAGTCCATTTTAACTTCATATCAAATATTAGCATTCTGAGATGACATATATAAATAAGTGAATTTACATGCCCATAAATAGTTTGATAGAGAAAAAGAAATCAGAAAAAGAAAACAGCTTCCACAGTTTCATGTCACTGTTGTATGCTTCTGTTTCAATTCACACAGGCCTTCTCCTGGACAGCTTCTTAATTAGCTACTGGAGTGACACTTTTTCAAGTGGCAGCCTGACAAGCTGATGCACAGGCCATGAGGAGAGAGAGAGACTCAAGTGCACTGGCTTTCACCATGACATGTAGAAAGCATCACTGTTAATTTACATACTGGCCTATTTGCAATGCACATCACCGCTGAAATGATTGTGATTGTGTAATAAAAGATTCCATACCAGTGCTGCCACAACAAGTGAATCCGTTTTCCAGTGTATGAAAAATTCATTAGACATAGATGTGAACATGAAACACAAATTAATCCAAGTGAGCTGTATTTCTGTGTATCAAAAGCAGTTCTGACAATTTTCAGTTGTTCATGTGGCAATGAACAATTTTCAAATATTTATCCTAATTTCTAGTGAAATGAAAGATTGCTTTGGAGCTCCAACTGAAACTGCCTCAGCACTTTGGCTGCACCTGCCAGACCATTCCATGCGTTCTTCTTTGTCATCCAAAAGGTTGTCTCTAGCTTGAAGCATCTGTAATAAGATTTTTTTATTTTATTTTTTCTGGTCTTAATGTCTTCATTTAAATTAAGAAACAGAAATGGTTGTGATGCAGCATTCATTTTCCTTCATTGTTGAGACCTAGAGCTTAAATCATTCAGAGTGCTGCCTGGATTTTTCAAAAGACCGGTAGACTGCGGAGAGGAAGCGGGGGATCCACCGGTGAGGCGAGGCGCTAAATTATTTATGGCTTTAATCTGCTCAGTGAGGTGTGTGCGCTAGCACCCGTAATTATAAATGCAAGAAGAAATTATGGCTGAATACTTTAGAACTCATCAGATGAACAAACGTGATTGGCCGCTCATCTCCAACAATAGAGGGCAAGCTGATGTCAGGATATTCAAATCACCATGGTGCCCATTTGCTTTCTCCCATTTACCATCAAATGTCAGCTGCCTGCTCCAAAACAGATATGATGGTTTGTGGTAATTGAGGAGTTGATTGCTTAGAGAGAGAGAGGTGGAGAGAGGGCAAGAATGGATTTAGAAATAAATATTTTTAATAGTGCTTTATACTCATATCTACATACCATTGACTATACAAAGAATTAATTTAATTTTCTAAAAAGCATGTGTATGCTTAAGTTCATAAATGTATCTTATGTTTTTTTAAGATCTCACGTTATATTAAGATAGCTGACAATTACATGTAATGCCTGCTATCATTTTACTTTCAGCCTTTGATACATTTTAGCATTTAGTCAAACTTTCAGATTAGATGACATGATTATTGAATACATTGATATTTAATTACTGTTCTTATGTGCATCATGGCATGCACTGTATTGAACACCAACTTGCCAATATTATAATGTTTTTAAAATTCTGACTTCTGTCAAGGAGCACCATCTGTTCCAGTATCAAATGCTTAAGTCACAATAGTTATCTCACAGAACTGTAATCTCGCGTACAGAAACAATTTTATGTTATTATGGTATGTTAAAAAAAAAAAAAACTTATTTCGATAATGAGTGTAGACACATACCTAAAAAATGGCAAACACAGAATGGTAGAAAATGTTAATGTTTTATTTATATTGGTATAAAAGTTGCAGGTTCCCCTCCTCTCAAACTTCTCCCCACGATCAGACACCTCTCTCTGCCACAATGCTATATTTACATTTATATGGGACACCATTTATTTCCAAACGTTCCAAGACCTGTAAGCTCATACTGATTGTGAGCCTGAACTGGTGATTAAACATTTATTAAAGTGCTTTCCTCATCTATCATTTGCAACACAAAATATTTACAGAGCAAACATACTGTACATTTGGGTAAATGTGCTAATGTGGATCAGGCCACCCGCTGGCACATCAGTGCAACATGCAGGTGTTTTACTAGAGTTGGAAATTACAATTAATGAACCAAATGGTCTTTGTTTAACAAAGTAATACAATAAAAATTGCCATATCATACAAATAAATAGTAGTCATAGCCAGAGCTATTGCATGCAAACATCAGCAATTATGTTTCAAGCAGTAATACAGTTCATTACTGGTGAAGCACATGAGCAGGGTGCAGACATCAGTTGATGAATTTACAATAAAACATGAAAACTTTCAGCCCACCTTCCATGTCCATATACTGTTCTACAGTTTCCTATTAATTGTTATTTTAAATTTGAATAAGCACACAACTTAATGCTGAAATACATGTCATGGGGCAATTGTAGAAATGTGACCCGTTTTTCCCTGAAACAAAGAAACAAAAAAAAAAAAAAAAGCAGAGCAATGACACTAAAAAAATCAAGAAAACTACAGATAGTAAAAGACATGGAGATGCTACTCTTTGTCCATTTCAACAAACTGTGAATGATTCTCTGGTGATTTGCTATGAGTTTTACTCAGGTGGAGCTTGACGGCGTGATTGCTGGCAAATGTCCGACTACAAAGCTTGCATCTGAACTTAGAGTCTCCATCTTCTTCTGCATTCACTGACTCTACAGGCCTAACAGTCAGAGCCTTGGGCAGGTCAGGCTCTGCTACCACTTTAGTCTGGTGATCCATTGGCAGTTTACTCATGTCCTTGATCTGAAAGCCAAGGTGAGACTCCAGGTGGATTATGAAAGCTGAAGGTGTCCTGAACTGGGAGGCACAGTCATTGCAGTAAAACACTGGGTGTCCTGTGTCCATGTTCTTCAAAAACTTGGTTCCACCTGTTTTGCGGAGCTGGTATTTCACATTGGCTAGCCAGTGACTTATAGTTGTCATAGACAGCCCAGTAAATTTTGAGATGTGCATTCTCTCCTGTGGGCCCAGATCTGATAGGAGGTATTTACCCTCAGATGTCTGAAAGAGGCTAGAGGCAAACTGGGCTTGCAGAATAAGGAGATGCTGGGGGTTCCAATTGGACTGTCTCCCCTTGCGTTTGTGCACAGAATAAACCTCATTAGAAACATCCTCAAATCGCCTCACATCAGTCTCAAACTTCAAAGCGGGAATTCTGGATGGCATGGAAGGCTTTGGGGTGGTGGCCTTAGGGAGAATCTTCACCATATCTGCTATGTCTGACAGAGCATGCTTTTGGGGCACTGGAGTGGATGTCTGCACATGAGATGAGTTTCTCTTGTTGTTTTTATATTTTGTTAAGTCTATTGGCTCATCATTGTTTGTGAACATGAAGCTATTTCCAGAGGAACCAAGGGCAGATACAGATTTCTCCAGACCTCTGCTTAGTTCTGAAAATATAGTCTGCGTTCGGGCAGACAGAGTGCTTTCTGCTCTAGGATTGACTGGCTTATTAGCTTTACCCAAGTGATTGTTCAAGACTGACTGTAGTGCACTTAGTGGGTTTATGCTAAGGACTTCCTGGGAGTCACTAAGGAGCTCTGGGGCAACACTGTGGCCGTTGCTGGCAGGGGGGCTTGGGGAAGTTTTGCCTCTTTCAGCAAGTGCTGGGCTCTGCTTGTCTTTGATCACATCCCTCCCTTCCGTTCCACAGTCTGCGTCCAACTTTGAAGAGGAGGAAGAATCATCCTGACAGTCACTGTCGGCATTTTCTTCTAGATCTAACTTCAGACTGTGGCTCTCCTTTGCATCAGTGTTACCCGCTTTCTCCTTCTTATTATCAGTGCCATGATGTCCCTGCAATGCTTCAAGGCCCCCACTTCCCTGATAAAATTTTCCCTTGGGGGCAATGGGCCTCAGCTTGGGGTTAAAAGTCTGCTTGAGTGGAATAGGAGGCGATGCTGCCAGGGGTGTGCTCTTGATTACCCCTGAGAGTTGATAGGCTGCATGGATGCTGGGGTAGGCACTCCAGCTTGGAGTTCCTGTTTGGGCTTTGTTGATGGCAGAGGCTACTGTGTTAGCTAAAGATTTCAAAATGTCCTCTCCTCCACCTGATGCCTGCTCCAGATCCTCCTCCCGTAAGTATGGATATTTCAAAGAACCATCACTCTGCTTCTGATCTTCCTTTAATTCCTTCTCTTCATTCTCCTCAGCTTTTTCCAGTGTTTTTTCCTTCTGGACACTCTTTTCAGCACTTTTTGGAGAGGTCTTCCCCCCCTCATTCTCATTGCTAGGAGGCTCAGCTAGCACTTGCATCTTCTCTATGGCTAATGGGTCAAGTGCTAACTGTTTTCCCTTCTTAGAGGCAGAGCTGGTCACTTTAATGAAGTGTCCTGTAACCATCATGTGGGTGGTTAGCTGCTGTAGGGTATCATGGGAACTTCCGCACTCCATGCACTTTAGTATTTGGGACTTGCATGTCTCAAACTGCCATGTGTAGCTAGCACCATTCTGGTAGCCATAGCGATTGTTGGGAGTGTTAGAGGAGTGGCCTGTGGAGGATCTTTGGGCCTCAGCATAGCCTGCTGCTCCAGTTGTTGAGTCAGGAGAGCAGGGCCTAGTGACCTCAAACACACGCTTTTTTGCTGGTGGGACTAATTTAGGGGTGATTACTGGAATTGGTTCTTTCAAAGGCACTTTCTGGTAATGTTTAGTTTTGATCATGTGAACACTGAGATCCTGCAGGGAGTCAAATGAATGGCCACAGAACATGCACTTTAACACCTTCTGGGCATCCTCTTTTCCCTCCATGTCCTGCAGGTTCCTCTTACGGCTTTTGGATGAGGAGGTGGAAGCGATGCTTTGTTTGCTGTGGTTGTCATCCTGGTAATGGCCACTTTTGTTCATATGGACTGTAAGCTCAACAAGAGTATCATAGGCAGCACTGCAGTCCTTGCAGCGGAAACGGCTAGCTCCGGTGAAGACGGCTCCACAGGCTTTACTACTTTGCCGGTACAGGTGCACAGAACTGAAGAGGTTGGGCTTGGCCACACTGGCTTTAGGGGACAGGGTCTGCTGCAGGGTTTTGGAGAGAGCATCCTGATGCCAGTCAAACTCACTTTTTGTAGAGCTGCCATTGGTGCTGTCGCAGTTCCCCTTACCACTGTTGCCACTGCTTGCCTTTGTATCCACTCCCACACCTGACCAGTAAGAGTCGGATAAGAAATTGGCATAGGCAGCTCTCATCTTCTCCAGGCTGTTGTGCATCTCTTCCTTCAGTTTTGACACACGACCCTCATCTTCTTTTTGGCTCTGAGGAGAAGACACCGATGCTTTGAAGTCAGAGAGACGGTCACTGTTGTCGCTTAGGTGGGATTCCAGCTCTAGCTCCTGATTGGACAAAACACTGAGCGGAGAGTTCTGGAAGCTGTAACTGCTTTTGTTGTCTGCCTCTTTCTCCTCTGGAGCCTTAGGGCTGGTGGTCCTGTCTGAAATGTCCTCCTCAGGCAGGGGCTCTTGCTCAGCACCATCTTCCTCCATGATAGGTTCTGGTATGCCAGCCTCATCCTCAGGAAAATAAACTGGAACATGAGAAAAGAGACAGAAATCAGTTTTAAGCTAATGTCCTGTTTGTTATATCTGTGTACTGTTAACTTGAATTAGTAAGTTGTAAATATTAAATAATATGTAAATAATATAAATATTAACAACAAAAGCATTGGAACTAAGTCTGTTACCTCAAGTCAATGCTTATCTTAATGCTAGTTTGATCTTTTAATTTTTTGTTATTTTGAAGAGAATGCATGAATGTTCAAAAATTCATATTATATGCAAGTCAATTTCCTGTTCAGAGTTTCTTGCTGAATGCTTCACAGGAGGTAATGAAACATATGCCAGTTCAGGCACACTGATGTGGGTGGGTTGGTGTGATATAGTGTAGTCTAACCCTTGATGGCCGCAAACCTTTTCCTGTGTGATCATAGGTGCAATGAATCTCACGGAAGTACAAGATGGCTGCTGATGACGGGCTGTGCCAGAAATCATGGCTGTTTAGTTTAGTTTATTTATTAAAAATTCACAAAAAGGATGTCTCCTCTTTATTAAGTAGCCACTGGACCTTCTGAACCTTCCATTAAATGTGTGATTACAACAACACATGCAACACATGAATAATGTCCACAGAGGTAAGGCCTACTGCAAAAGCTAAACTTAAACTCTAAAGATGAACCTGGAAGATAATGAAGATGATTATTTTAGATACTCCTCCTCATTCTCATTTTGTGGCTGACAAGACAATAACTAGCTGTTATCATTCACATCATACACCTGTCTTATTATCTGATGCTAATGTTATTCCCCAAATTACCGGCAAATTAAGCAACACTGCTAAATTGACAGATTTGTCATCAAGTGATCTGATTTTGTAACGCTGCAATAAATGCTGCTTTTCTTGGCCCTGTGAATATGTTGGTCAAAAGAGTAACCCAGATAATCACAAAATCTTCCAAAACAAACAAAACAAAAACAAAAGAGGATAAAAATTCTCTTTCTGTCTAATGTGCATCTATGCATAAAAATGGAGATCTGGTTGAGCTAACTGAAAAAAAGATATGTTAGCATTTTTAAATTACGCCCTTGAACCTAGGGTAGGTCTGCATTTATTTAAAAATACATTGGACATAACAGCTATAGACGAAGCACTTGTGTTTCATGTGGTTAATATTTCCTTTTGAGTTAGTGAACAGGAAGCGAGGGGAGTGAGAGTGAGCAACATAAGTGCAGCTCTGCAGCCCCTTAGAGCGTCCACGGCCTGTGGATTCTGAAAAAAAGACTTTTTTATCAATATTTCACAAGTGCCTCAGGAGAAGGCCCGGAGGTGAGCTTCTGCCAGCTAATGGATTGAGATCGAAATGGACTCCAGCCTTTCAAAACAAACATGGATAACAGCAAAACTGGAAGACACTTGCATTCACACACACACCAGAGACTCACAATGCTTTGTGACCTTGATCTACCATACAAAGTTTTCTCTTTTTTTTTTAATGGCTGACCAAGTTGGCCAATTGTTCCCAAAACACCCTCTCCAAACGTGGCATGTGAGAGTTGAAGGAGGAATCATCTTTTATGCATGCCTTTCTGTATATATAGTTTTCACAGAGAGGTGGAGCACTTTTGTCTAGGACTGGCTACTGTATGTGCTGACATCTTAACTGGCCAGAGTGGAGCTTGCAGTCAGAAGCAGTGGAGAGGACTAAGCAGTGTGTGTGCATGGTGGAACTCACCTGATACTGATGTAAGTCAAAATTCAAAACAATCACACCTAAGGCTAGGTTTTCCCACTTGTTAACACTGAATGTATGCAGTAACTTGATTTCTTTCCCTAATGTGAATAAATGTTCTCTCTCTCTCTCTTACTGTCAAACACACACACACACACATACTGTGGTAACCCAAGCTGTACTAGGGCTTCCACTAGGGCTAACCGCCACCAAATTCCCTTAGGTAAGGTTGTGGAAGGCATACACTTTGCAAGGGCTATGCTAGGAGGGCTCTAGGAACTTGGGGCACTCTGAGGACCAGAGATGGGAGAGGCAATTGCCAATTGCCAATTAGTAAACCCAGGTGAAAGCTGTGGAGTCCCAGTGAACAGCACACACAGGAGTCAGTCTTTTAGAGAGAGTGAGAGAAAGGACAGGGCAGGAGTCGTGCAGGGTCCCAAAAAGCATTACAGAGGGTTTTGTTGTCTGCCTGTCTTAAAGGCAATTTTGGTTTTGACCCACAGAAAGTCTGAGGAGTGGAGTGGATTGTGAACAGCCAGTCCACCCTCCTAAATAAGAAGAGAAGACAAATCAGTTTTGTGTTTCCATCTTAGTGATGGTGTTTTGAGTTGTTGGTTAAATTAATAAAAAGGAACCTCCTTGTGAAAATCACTCTCCTGGCATCCTTACAGCTGTGAAAGTTCACAAACAAACACACACACACAATAAAACAACACATTATTGTCACTATTGTAAATTTTGAAGGAAATGTTTCCCTGGATGACTTGGTGTCCTTCACAGTTCATCACCAAAACGTGTGTGTGTGTGTGTGTGTGAGAGAGAGAGAGAGAGAGAGAGAGTGTCACATGCAGGAATGTATGTAAGCGAGAGAATCAAGTGAAGCTTTTTATCCAAGCAGTAGGTCTCAGGCCCACAAGATCAAACACAAGGGCAGGAATCTCTCCAGCTGCAGATAAGCCAACTGTGTCTGTAAGTCACCCATTCGTAGAGGACACACACATACACACCAGATATTGATATTTCAGTCAATAAAACAACCAGAGCTAAACTGAAGGGAGAGAGATAGGACATTCATATTCATTTGAATGTTTCAATATACATTGAGTCATGTGTAAGCAATAAACGTGTAGAAACTACACCCTCAGGATTATTTCATTTTACACATGGGGGAACCACAAACAACACACCCAACATGACAGAGCCTGTGCTGTCTCAAGCCAGTGAATGTTCCTTTCAGTCTAACTAGACTTCCAGAAGAAGAGGCTGGCAGAGCAACTCTGAGATTTAGCATGTCATAAACTCCTGTAAACTCACCAATCTGTGTCACTCCAAATTTATCTCCTCAGACAGGAATATGCAGAGGTCAGACAACCTGGGGTGTCCGTCATAAATCAGCCACTTGAAGTGTTTATAAGATTAATCCTTTGGAACAGAGTCCTGGCATAGCATGAGCCTGCTTTCTGAGACAGTCCAGCTCTCAAGCCAAAGCCCTCTGTGTGGAGAGCAGAGGGATAACGGCAAGAGGTATTTGCGAATTTATCAATTGACAAACTTGAGAGTATTCTCTGTTGGTTTAGCAAAATGGTTGCCTTAAGGTTTGTGTACTTTAATACTATGTACACCATATGACTACCATTTTACAAATTAGGATTATATATATATATATTGGATATTCAGACTCTGTGAAACAAGTGTAACTGACCTTCTAACCTTCTGGTGGGTGTGTTAACATATTTGAGAGAAATCAGTACAAACATCAACATTTGTCCCTGAGAATGCCAACATTTTCCTGCATTGATCGCACCAGCCAAAGTGGGCAGCGGGGACTTGGCCAGGAGACAGCTGCAATATCTCCAGCCTTTTGTGAGTATCCGAGTGGTAACACTATCTTCAGAGGGCCCAGGCTAAATCAGAGAGGCTGCTGACAGCTCCATGTGTCTGTCTCTCTGTCATGCGTGCCTCGCCAGGCCCAGCCCTGTGTCTCAGGCTTCAGTTTTTGCCGAGCACAAATCAATAGCTCTTTTTACTTCCCATTGATTGGCCAGCAGTGGGAGCGACCTAAGCAGCGCTGTTATGACATTTCTAGATTTCCCCCTGTCCTTGGAACAATCAATTACAAGCACATGGCAATCAAAACCTCTTTGCAAAATGAACCTGCTCCATGACATTTTCATCTTGTGGATTTATGCCATGCTTTAAAAAAGTAAGAGAGAGAGAGCTAGCCCCGCTGTGTCCTGCATGAAAAAGCTTGTATGGATGCACAACCACAACCACACACACTCACACATGCACACACACATACACTCACACATGCACACACACACTCACACATGCACACACACATACTGGGTCCAGCAAGGAAACATCAAAGTAAAGGTTTAAAATCAAAGGTTTACCACTGAGAGGAAGTCTTTGGTAAATTTCATTTGTGTTACTTCCATTTGCAATAAAAAGTTGTACTGTAGCACATTTCCCAGTGCACAGGTTACATGCCAGCCTGTACATTCCTAAGAAGATGTGGCTACAGGTCTGCCAGTCTGCCGCAGCCTTTTGCAGAAACTAGAGATGCTAAACACTATCTGCCTTCCATTTTAACTGAAGAGATTAACTAACAAACATCTATCAATTTTTTGACCGCCCAATTTGAAATCCACACAAAAATGTTGCATGTCATGTAACCACTCTGCAATGTGTTGCTTTCAAAACAAAATCTGACACCTCAGTTCTGCAACATAAAGGATTTTATTTAGATCACCACCGCCCAAATAGAACAGAGACATTTGAGAGACAAATGAATGTTTAAATTGGCAGATAATAAAATGCCATTAATGCCAATTTTAGAAGTACGATACATTATCTCCTGTTCACTGTTCATGAGTGTTGTGAGCTCAATTCCATGTCCATTTTGAAATTTCCAATGAACCTTTCAAAAATATACTTTTCACACTCAATACCCTCTGTACGTATTGTATATGTAATGGCCTTCACCAGCCACCTGATTTCAGCTGCTGAAGCTGCATAGACTGCCTTAAGAACCAAAGACAGCAAAAGAGAGACAGAAAGGAAGAAAAAGAATGAAAGCGAGAGAAGAGAAATCCAGAAAAAAGTCTTCCCCAAAAATGAGATGTGTGATGGGGTCAGACCTGGACACCATGCCACTGAAAGATGATTATTTTTGTATGCATGACGGGCATGCTCCTTAAAGCCGAATTACCTACTTCACTAAACAGGAGTCACTCATGCAGATAAACGCGGTGCTTTAATACACCCACACATGAAATATTTAATGGCCTAATATAATCAAATAGAGACCTACAATTCAGAGGGGCAGCAAACTTACAGACATGTTTTTTTTTCAATAATAGGAGAAGCTGCTTACAGAAATACAAACCTCCACAAAATAACATGTCATGACTATGTCTGTCATGTCCATCTCCAAACTTGTGCAACCCCATATAGAATTTGTGACAGTAATTGCACATAGGATGGGATGCTGTAGCCTATGGCACATAAGGAGTTAGACGGCACAGTCTTGGTCATATTTGAGTGTTTTCTCTAACATGGAAGTTGATAGTAATTTAGAGGGTGACACATCCTGCTAGGTTTTCAGCACTACATCATTCCTATGTTCTGGCCTCTCTCTGTCTGTCTTTCTCACTCTTTGTGTCTGTGTCTGTGTGTGTGTGTGTGTGTGTGTGTGTGCGCGCACACATGCATGTTTGATGTCATTTGGCAGTGGTACTGCTCTTTCGCAGCTGCTGGAAGGTTGTGCTCCTGGACGCATCACTCCCCCAACTGTTTGATGAGAGCTGAGAGGCAGCAGAGGCTCAGTCAGACTGTTTCACTGCAGCCTCAGCGATCTCTCTCTCTCTCTCTTTCTCTCAGTCATTCACTCACACACACACATTTATGCAGACTGAGAAGCAAACAAAACTGGTGATATTAAATAATAATAATTATCAAGTGTTTCCTGAATAATAACTGGATTATTTAATAAATTTGCCAATTATCACTAATAAATGAAATAAAGACAAATGGTTTTAGAATATCTCACAAAGGCTTTTTAAGACAAGCTAACTTTGTGTTGTTTGCACTACATTACTTAAGCATGAAATAAAATACTAATTTATTTTACAAGTAAAAAAAAAAAATCTATTAAAAAAACTTTAGTCATGTTACTGAACAAGCTGAGCTTTGCTTTTAGCAATGGCAAGTTTGACGACTTGCCATTCTTGAGGGTTTTTGGCCAGAGACAATATTTACCTCCACACACTGTCAGTACAAGTGCACTGTGGGCTGCCCTTACCATTGCAGCTTTTAGTTTTGTGTTTAATTGAGCCACAAAATAGGTTATAGGTAGAGAATATCACATCAAATTTTAGAACAGATTCTGCAGAATGTTATAAAATTAATGATGACAGAAAAAAAAGAAAACAGGAGTAGGAAGAGATGTAGGAGTAGACCTACCTAATCCTGTTTGATATGGATTTGGTTTTGCTTTGTTTTGCTTTAAATATATGTTGTCATGACATGGTTACACTGATTGAAGACTACTACTCAAATAATGCACTACTGTTTGTTTCACAAATGCAGACCAAACCAGAGAGAAAAATAGTCAGCAACTGACCTGAAAGTATTTTGCTCTTAGTAGTAATTTGACTAAATATGGGAACATGTTCAGCAATATTTCTATGAACACATCTGGCAGAAACGTGTGCCTTTTATTATTATGAATGTCTTTTATTCATGTTAATGCCTGTAAAGCACCACAAGATGATTCTATTGTAAATAGCACTGTATAAATAGAATTAAATTGAATTGGATTGAATTAAATTGAATTGAATATTCTATGACTACAGGATCAGGCAACAGTGGAGGCCAAATTAAAAAATACACATTTATGAGGAAATAATATGTTTCATTATATGATGCAATGATCTACAATGTAAAAGCACTAATCTTCAACTGTCCTCTTGCAGTACTGTATTCCTGTGTTTCTCATCTCAGATCCACATCAAGCATAAAATATCTCTCCAGATGTACCTTAGTCTATCACCATATTTGCTTTTGTGTCCTTAGCCATTATGCCTTGTCTACGAGCTCAGTTTGATTTGTTAGTCTGGACCTCTCAATTATACTAGTTCCAGATACATGGATATGGGGATTATTATGTTTGTCTGTTTTGATTTTACTTAATATGATTAGTCTTTATGCATTTGTTTTAAGACCTGTTCTCTTATTGTCTTCACTGATTGATTATTATTATAATTTTATTTTTCAAAAGCACATTGAAAGACTATGATTATGTTATGTTATGTTGTGTTATTATCATGTTATGTTATGATAATGTACTATAAATAAATTTGTGTACACTGCGTACAATATAGAGCCATCCCTCAAATTTAAAATATTTCTGTTTGCTGTAACCTGACCCAAGTTAGTCAAATTATGCACCATTCTTTTTTCTTCAGTATTTTGTGCTAGCGAAATATTTTTGCCCTTCTAAAACAGCTTGTATTATTTATAAACATAAAATAACATGTTTTACAAGATAACGTTTTAACAAGTTTGTTAAAACAGCTCATTATTATGGTTTAATGTAAGCGATTTACATTAAATTTAGCCAATGACAGTTCACCTTCATGTCACAAAACAACACTAGCCTACTAGCAGACAGGTCATGAAAACAGACATTGAGAGAGTGTATATAGCCTATATTCACTGACCAAACAACATGAATGTTTTTTCTATCAGTTTTTTTTCTGTTTTGATTTGGATGTTGAGGCACACATCTGTTTGTAAATATGCCATAGATAATGTGTTGCATTAAGCCATGGGCTTTATGAAATGATGAAATAACAACAACAACTATACAGTAATACCAGTAATAATATAAATGATGATATTTGTATGAATAGCCATTCATTCTCAATGCCTTATACCCATTAGAAATTTGTATCCTACACTGGCCCATATTTGGCATTTTGTTTTTTAATAATAATAATCATGCATCTTTAACCCCAGATGAAATGATGCTGAAATGTGAGGAGATGGTGAAATGCCAATGTATTTCCTCTGGGTCTTCAGAAAATGTCCAAAGACATAGAAAGTGAAATGCACCTCAGGTTAGCTGGGCTCCATAGCTTAACCCTTGTTCTTCTCTCCAAGAACATTGATAAGAACGAGAAGTGCAAATTCAGCAATCAAGTTTATGCTGATTCCAGATTTTCTTTTATTTTGTACTTTCTCTTCTCTCCAGCAGCATTTGACTCCCTCCATGTCTCCACTTTCCAAAAAAATATCTCTTTGAAATGTCTTCTATGCATACAGTTACCTGCTTTTTCAATGTCCTTATTACCTTTGTTTTCTCATTGACAAAAGACACACACATACCTTTCCACATCAGTGGCCAATCTAAATTTTGATCTCTGTAGTCTCTTCATATACATTGTTTAATATATATTTAGCCTATGCCTGAGATGTGAAGCAGAGGGGTGAGGACCATGGCCCTGTGTTCCCAGAGCCCTCCTGAGGGGCACCTCTGCTGTGAGGAGTGTGTGGCCCCTGCCCTGGCCCAAAGGGACTCGCATGATCTGCTCTGATGGGGTGCCTGTGTGCTGGAGCACAGCCCAACCTCTGCTAACTTTACTCACCTGTCCAATTAGAACTTCACCAAAACCATTAGGGAGACATTACACAAGAACCAAATAACCATGTTGATCGCCAAAGTGCGGGTGCATGCGACTGACAAGTGTGTCGCTGAATGAACACAAGTATACTTGTGTGCGTGTGTATCAAAGCAATCAGCATATCTTCTTCCCCTCGCCTCTATAGATCTTTCATTAGGTCCTGGACCTGCTCCAACATGGAGCTTCTCCTAGCCCAGCAGTTTTGAGCTGCTTTCAGCGAAGGAGGCATTTTTTCCATTCCAAGTTCATTAATAGTAGATTGCCACTTTTTCCCTTCATTAAATACAATGAGGCTCCACTGTAAATTTGGGAGCAAGAAGCGCCTCTGTCAGCTGCTTGTGCTTCTGAGTCCTCAAGACATGACTCAAATCCAGCCTCGACCGAAGAGAGAGAGAGAGAATAATGGAAAGATGAAGAAGAAGATGAGAGGAGAAGGTGGGAGGTTTTTGAAGATGTCTTGGAAAATCCTGAATCCTGGCCACCAAAGTACTCCCCACTTTTGTGTGCATTCATTTTAATGGCAAATTTGTGAAGGGCTGTTGTCTGACAAACACACACACACACACACACTTGAACACACATAAACACACTGTTGTCAGGCATTCTTGGCAAAATGATTAGGGCCTGCTGTTTTTTTTTTCCAATGAGGAGCAAACTCCTGGATCAGCCCGGCTAGTGTTGTCATTCCTCTGACAGCCTCCTCCAAAAACAATGGCAGCCCAGATCCTGAGATGTGCTGGCAACCCCCTATACCAACCCCCCTGCCCACCCTCCCCATCACACACACACACACACACACACACACACACGTACCCCTCCCTCCTTGAACAGTGACGCGCTGCTGTTAGTGGATATTTTGCAGTGTTGATATTCTCAGTGTTGATTAGAATGAAAAAAGGCGGCGCTGAATGGCGAGCCTGAGCAGCACCCTGTGGAGCAGTACCAGCCATTGAGGGCAGATTGACAGCTTCCCTTTGAGCTGCCGTTGGGCGGCCCAGAGAGGAGCTGTGCTCTAAAGAGCTGGTTAAGGAGTAAAGTTGCAGCTGAAAGTTTAGGCCTTGGCTGTCTGGAAGAGCTCTGCTTTCAGTGGAAATGAAAGTGAATCGTTCTGCTTGTATTGCAAGTAAGGCACCTGCAGAGTTATGCTATGCAAAGAATGTATGCACACAAATGATGGCTGATCCACTAAATAAGGAAATTTGAAACATTTTAATTGTAACAACATATATTGCTTGATTAAACAAATTTGTTTTAAAAGACGAAAGATGTTTTTTCATTAAATAATTGTATGAACTGGATATTTTTACCATTTATATTTACCATCATCAAACAAGAATCATCTGATTCTTAAAAGAATTCTTTCCACAGCATGTGCTGATCACTAGTGTCTAAAGGCTATTACAGAGGGCTGTAAGAAACAGGGTTAGTTTAATGCAAAGGCACTATATTTACCTTCCTTTGTTTATTAAGTGTCAGGGTGTTGGTGGACAAGGAGTGATTGGGGGTGGGGGGTGAGGGGTGAGGAAGTCCTCTTTATCCAGCTGGGCCAGCCACAAAACGGTTAACTCATTGAAAAGAAAGTGGGCGGTCTCTAAGGAGAAGGCAACAGAATGGAACTGATACCTAGCGCGACTAGAGGTTGTACACCGGGGCTGGGAGATGTGTGTGTGTGTGTGTGAGTGTGTGTGAGAGAGTGGGTGAGTGTAAGGTTGAGGGGAGGCGGGGACCGGGGCGACAGAGGAGCGGCTAATGGAAATGAGTGACAGGCTTTCAGAATGATTTACAACGGGCGCCCGCACCGCACAGCCGGCTCGTGATGGATGAGCCTGAAAGACGGAGACCAACCATAAATCATGTCTTTGAGTCATTGACAGAGATAAAGGAGGCAGAGAAAAAGCAATGGCATTGACGTTCATTCTTCCAATAATGTACATTGACGAGTTACACTACCGAGCCTTAATTAAAAAGTGAACACCGCCTCTCTCTCTCTCCCCTCTCCCTCTCTCTCTCTCGCTGTGCTGATATGAATGGTAATTAAAGAGGCAGTTTCCCAGTGGCGGCCTCAGAGCTCACTTCCGCCCGTGGCTCACCGTGGCCAGATGAGATAGGGCCGGAAGAGGAGAGATAATGTCACTCCGACACTACACGCCTCTCTCACACACACAGACACACACACACACACAAACACATACACAGCAACAAACACTCGCTCATCCGTCCAACAGACACTTCAAACAACAAACACAGACTAGCACTACCAAAGCACAAGCAGAGGAACACAAAAAACTGAAGCCTAATGCTGTAACAAAGCCCTGGGAAGCCCCTGTGCGCCCAGAGCTGGAGATGTGTGTGATGGATGAGTTGCACAGGCAAGCAGGGGAGATAAAGGCAGCGAGCGACCCAAAGACAGAGAAGCAGAGAGTGAACGACAGAGCGACAGGAGATTGAAGGCCAGCAGGAGTTCGGCCCGGCAGGGACAACTGAGTGGCGTTCCCCATCAGGCGTGTGTGTGTGTCTGCAGCCCCCACCAGAGGAGCGTCGGGGTGAGAGTAATGCCAAACATCTGTCCCACGCATCCTGCACGCAAACGCCTGTTTGTTCACTTCCAGGAAGGGCATTAGCAGGCAAGGAGAAGGAATCTATCAATTCACGCTCTACTTCTTCACATGGAGGGAGTACAGGGGCACCAGCCCCACTGCTTTTAACGCCGTCAGTAGAGGAGCAGAAAAGCAACTGGAGATGATAAAGAACACCAGTGGTGATCATCCAAGGCAGGATTGCATGAAAATGAGATTTATTCAGTCAGACACTGGTGAAACCAACATCCTTTCTATGCTTTGGAGCTCTCCCACTAAGAGAAATCGGTCTCATATAACTGTGGGATTAGTTTCAAACTACAATAGCATGATGTACAGTAGTACACAAATGCTAAACACTGACAACCACATAGAGCAAGCTGTTCTCTTACTGTTGTCCAAAGCTCCGTTCCCATGGTCATTATGAAGGCTTGAGTGTGGGAGTGTGTGTGTGTGTGTGTGTGTGTATGTGTGTGTGTGTGAATATCACGGATAGGACAGAGTGCTGTCTCTCCAGCTGGAAGTGGCTAGTTTGGCAGGTTTAAATGGAAATGAAGTAACAATAGTCTTCCTATGGTGCTTTGCAGCAGCTCTCATTTGGCTCAGCACTTACTATGTCACCCCTAACAAAGGTGGAAAAGAACACACAAATATATACACATTTGTATGCCCACACACACACACACACACACACACACACACGCACACACGCGCACACACACACACACATACATGCACACACAAACTCACGCACACACACATACACATACACTCTCAAACATACATAGAAATGCACTTTTGGAAAGAGTCATTATACTCTGACGGGTTTTGAAGTTGTAAATCTATCAGGTTGGACATTTTCACATGCCGTTTGATGGACACCTAAAGTAATTACTTGTCATTCTCACGTTTGAGGATTTCTGTTTCGTTGCTCCTGTCTCTTATTTCAATATGGTTTCCTGGGCAGCTCGGGGAGATATTTTGGGATGTATTTCAGGAGATTTCTAAGATGACAAACATTTGAAAAAAAAAATACACCAGGAGCGTATGCTGATAGAAAAAAATCACACCCGCAGAAAGATATTTTCAAAGACACACACACACACGTGTCTGTCAGGAGATCAGTACGGGTGCGTGTAAATGCACAGACTTTCTTCCACCTGGCCAGGACAAAGACGATTGTGTTGGAGGAAGTGGATAATGGCATGTGAGTGTGTGTCAGTGAGGCGGCGGTGACTCAGTGCTGGGGGCCTGGCGTGATCCTAAACGCTCTTAAAAGATGATCTATACAGTAATGAAGCGGCCACTGGCATCTGGCCCCAACGCCACATCATCAAAGTGA
>JAIFZK010000005.1:1540000-1555000 GCA_027481765.1 Tenualosa thibaudeaui
GTGTGAGAGAGAAAGAGAAGGGGGGGTGGTGGTGAGGTACTCACAGTGCATTTAGAGAATTAATACTCTTAGCACTGTAGTGAAACGGGCACTGTTGATCTCTGGCTGTGCCGTGATGTGTCTTACAAAAATAAAAATGCCGTGCGGTACATCAGATGAAGCGGCGCCACCATAAAGGTGTTTAGGAGCACTCAGCATGGCCATCTGGAAGACAATTACACAGGAACAAACACACAGCGTCAGCAAATCAAGCCTGGGTCATCAATCAAAGACAATGGTCCGAATGTAGGTGACTGCTCCTGCTGCGGCTGGCTCTGGGCTGCTGCCTCCAGCCACAACTCCCCCCACCAACCTCTAAGCCCCCCCCCGCAAACACACACAGACACACACACACACACACGCACACACCACCTCCTCACCCAGGGCTCTCTCTTGGTCGCTTCTACAATCCTCTCCTCTTATTTTTAGTGTCACAAGAGAGGTGCTATGACCACAAACACTGTGCTCAATTAGACGAAATTGTCATCCAAGATCACATTGTATGAATGAAGTGATAAAAATCATTTCAAAATGCATCCGTGGTCCATTAATATTTCATCACACATTAATGTATAGACATTTTTTTCCAGACATCTTTTGAAATGGTTTAATTAATTAACATCTCAACCACACTCTCAATTGCAATCATGCTTCCTATGGGGAGTAATCAAGAGCCTCTAATATGCATTTGGATGAGTTGGTTAAACAGCACCAAGCTTTATTTGGGCCTGCAGAACAGCCCCAGAGGCCCTTGTTCTCATTGCCATTGAAAGAGGGGACTGAAGCACTGTTACTGTGGGATATGCAGCAGTCACATGCAAACCCACTCCTATGTTAACTGTTCTTATGCAGCCTCTGTGCTATTTCCACTACACTCCTTATAGCATTCCATGCTAATAGATGCTGGACCTGTATGCCAACAGAGTCTGGGCTGAGAGTGATGGTGTATGAACACTAGGCTTGGAATGGTGGGCTGAGACCCAGGCCAGGCTTTGCCACTTTCTCTCTGCACTCCCTGGTCTTCCCTGACCTCAGCTTCTCCTCTGGGAGTGTGTGGGAGATGAGAGCTGGGACCACAGAAGCCTAGGGTGTGGGTTCACTTCAGGGAAATGTGTTGCCCAGGCTGGTGAGTCTGACATTCAGCCAGCTCACACACACACACCCACACACACGCACATGTACACATGCACGCACACGGGATGGTTGTAAAGCGTGAAAATAGGTCGGATGGCATAGAACTCGTCACAATCCTTTGGCAGTGGGAGACCAGGAGCCGTGAGCCCCCTTACTGTTAGGGATGTGCTGTGCATTCACAGCTGCAGTGAGTTTCTCAATGAGCGCCGTGCTCCTTCGCTCCCTCGCTGGGCTCTGTTTTTCAGCTGCCGGATGGGCTGCAGCCTGACACGTTATTTTCGCAAGCTGAAGACTTGCTGACAGCACATCAGAAATCATTTTCGTGTGATCACCATATTCAAAAATGTGGGAACTAGTAAACGTTGCTGACAGTCTGGAATATTCCGGGGTGAGTAAAAAGAGACAGCCTTGCATCACAGCAATGCGTTGGCTGGTGACTGCTGGCACTCATTAAGCTACTGCTAAACTGCTGTAGTGGTTCCATAAGGCAAGCATTCATTATCCACTCAGAGCTTTGGAGCGCTGCAGTAGACACACACACACACACCCATACACACAAGTGAAAGGCAGTTTGGCAAAACCAGAACTTAACACCTGACATTTGGACGTCTGGCAAAATATCTAAACTCCTGAATATACAAACACACTCAGGACATAACTGCTTGACATCGCAGGGCTCCTGAGTTTCACCATGCAGCCGCTCCCCGTGTTTGGAGGAGTGAGTCTGGAGCCATTTGAGTTGTTTTCACGCTAACTAATGATGGAGCAGCAGTGTTGGATGTCTCTCCGTGGATCAGCAGTGAATTCCCACTCTTAACCAAACGCTTCTACTTCACCAAGAGACTCGCAACCTGTAAATCCTCTTTCTCAGACAGTGAAAGATTGAGGCAGCCAACGCAGAGGGGAAAGAGCAATGGGAGCCAGTCATACCCCCCAACCTTTCAGGACACACACACACACACACAAACACACACACACAAACCCAACTGCAAAAACCTTTCCCATTTAATGATCCTCCACTAAGGAGAATCCACACACCTCCACAAGAATTCAAATCCCTTTTCCCACAACCTCTTTCAGTCGCAGAAGATAAATGACACCCGTCATTCGGTTGTTGCCAAACGGCACAGAGGGGAATTGTACTGATATATGATTCACAAGAACGGGAAATCAGCTCTCCCCTTCTCTATCGCTCGCCTTCCTGCCAACGAGGGCGGGCCTGGTCAGTGTCAAAGCCTGGTCACAGAGGAGGGGAGACAGCACTCAACTCCAGAAAGGGGGAAAAAAATAAAAAAGACAGCAGTTTGAAAGGCACAGAGCTGGAACAGCTACTGACTGATAAAAGACACAAAAGTCATGGCGTTAAAATAACAAGGGGAGGTATGGAAGATTTGAAAAAAATAAAATAAAATCAGCTAGCTAGCTTGAGTAACATTTAAGTATGTAATTACCAGGAAAAAAAAAACATCAGTGATTGAGCAACCTTTCCCTGCCCCCAATTATAGTAAACCAAGAGAGGCTAATTACTGCTACTTGATTATTAGAGATTTCTGTGTGTGTGTGTGTGTGTGTGTGTGTGTGTGTGTGTATGTCTGTGTGTATGCACATGTGTCTCTCTGTGTGTGTGTGTGCGTGTTGCAGACATTGTGGAAATCCACTAGTCTATCATGAGCTCATTGAGCAGTGTTGTGGTGAGTGGAATTCATCAAAGGAAAACACACGGATGAACTTTTCTCTTTTCCTTCTACCAACTCCCTCTGGTTGCTTCAGCTATTAAGCATTGAGCTTTTGAACTTAACAACATATTTATCATTTCTTATGGCAGTGATGACCACTGAACATATTCATGGACGCAAACGAGGCTATGTGTAGAGGTGAGCATGTGTTCGGGAGAGTAGTATTATATCTCTGTGTGTATGTGTGTGGTACAGTGTGTGTGTGTGTGTGTGTGTGTTGGCACACAGCAGGCCTTCCTGTGGGCCAGTGAGGGGGGGTTGCCTGGTGAGGGGCAGAGCTTTGAGCAGCACTCCATCACCCCGACAGCAACATCCTCTCACCATCAGCCTCACAGCGGCACGGTGCACCACGGCACGGCCGCTAGCGCGATTTATGAGCTACGTGTCTGCACACACGCCCCTGCGGCTGCTGATCTACAGCCCACTGGACATACACACACACACACACACACACACACACACATACACACACACACACACACACACACACACACACACACACACACACACACACAAGTACGCACCCATACATGTATACTCACACAGATACATACAGAGTGCTCTTTCTCTCTCTCTCTCTCTCTCTCTCTCTCACACACACACACACACACACACACATATGCACACACAGAGAGAGGGAGAGGGCTTGACACTTCATCTCTAGACCTGAGCCCCACAGAAGCAGTTGGGGTGTGATGCAGGGATCCCCTCTGACCCTTCAGCATGTAGCCTAATCTAACTAGCATCTGCAGGATCACTGAACTCACACTGAACAGGATACAGCAGACATACACACACACACACAATTATACTAAATCCATCTAACCATGGTGTATTAATGTGTGGTGCTGTGTTCAGAAAACATTAGAGGATGATTTTCAGTTCAATGGCCAGAAGCCATGGGGTCTAATAGGACCCACTCTCATTATCCTAATGATGTCATTTCCAGTGGTGAATGAGCGCTTCGCTGCTGAAACAGGGGAGTGTGAGCTGGCATGCGTGCTCCAGCATCCACTTCTCCCCGAATCAAACCTCTCAAGAGCCTATCTCCCAATCCCACAGTCAAATTGACCATCAAGTGTAAGTGATGAGTCCAGTGTTTTTACAAGAAGAACTTGGCCATGGTGACCGACTGAAAGAGCCGAGCAGCATTCTTCAGTCTTTGACAGGGCAAGAGGGAAGAGAGCAGGGAAGGCAGTCTTGTTTACTTAAGGTCCACCCCACAGACAGAGGCAGTGAGTAGTGTCTCTCAGCTGAGCAGGATTTCTATTTCTCGCTACTTTTCCATCTGTCTCCATTTTGTCTTCTTTTCTGCTGAAAAAGGTATAATTACAAAGGAAGCCCTGTGACGCCTAGTGGCAGATTAGGAAGTGAATTGGCAATGGCTTCAAATTGCCGCTCTGCCCAGAGGGAGAGAGGGTCCAGCACAACCCAGCACAACCCCTGTGCCTTTCCTGGCGTAGTGGAGGGATTCGAGGTAGAGGTGATGATGAGCACTGTAATGGCAGCACAATGTCTTCTTCTCTGTGCTGTGGCAGGAAAACATTTGCATGTTTTCTACTTCTACGTCACACATGCGCGCGCACACACACACACACACACACACACACACACACACACACACACTTGCATTTCCAAGTCACTTTGAAAAACAAAGATTTCCTCAACAGCCCAAATTATCCCTCTCAATCATCAAAAACAACTTAGATTTTTGAAGACATGGGGTTGCGACACCAGTGTGAAATAAAAAGTCTGTGTCAGTAGTTCTGCAATAGTGGGGCTCATCGCTTATACAAAGGGAAAAAAAAACCTCAGAGCAAGGGAGTGAGTTCAAAGCCGCAAGCTATTTTTACAGCCTCTTCACTGCGTGTCAATGACTCTTTCAGACGTAAATTGCACATTTGGAGGAAGGGGACATAAAACCTGAACTGTTTACATCACAGCAAAGCGCTTATCATAGGGCTAGTCTGACTGCGGCACACTCCCATTAACACCCAATGGAAATCAATGAAATAAGCAGCCGTAACTCAATCCTGGGTGACTAGAGTAATCTCTCTCAGTAAAATGCACACTAACACTCCTCATTGTGTGCCTTACACACATGCAGCTACGGGTACATCCATGTTCCTCTAAAGTACCTCTTTTCTACAACATGCTTCAAGAGTAAAAGCAGTTCTTCAAATGTCAGCTTTAACACATCTGTCCTTATGGTGGCAGCCAGGGACACCTTGCTTATTTCACAAGCCTGTGCCTGGCACTGATGCTAATGCACTGTGTGTTGTGTGCCGTTATGCTATCATGCGGCTCCTGCAGTAATCTGCTGCCTGTTCCATCCTTTAATAAAGCACAGACTGCTTCATTAGCCCGCGGCCCTGGCCGCCATGATTGATTGCTGCCAGTCAGTGCACTCCATTCGCTACCTAGCGCTTTCCTTGGGGCCACGCGAATAAGGGTCTTTTTCAGCAGGCATCCGTGAGACGACTAAAGGGGGGCATTCAGGCGCAGCCAGAGAGGGAGTGGCAGCAGGGTTTTGTGGCATCAGCAGCCGGATGGCGATAAAACAGAGTTGCTTTTGTTCAGGGCTCCATAACCGACTCGATAGGCCCTGTGGGTCGCCCGCTCTCAAGCCAATTGAGAGTGATCTTGTAAATCTCTTGGTGGAGTTTGGAGAGAGATGTTCCCGCATGGGTGGCAGAACATGGGGACAAAGTGAGTGGCTCTGACGTGAGCAAGTGGCAAATGGGTGCTTTGTGTTGGTCTCTCTCTCTCTCCTCTGTGGTTCAACAGCCTCTAATGCTCTATGTTCTTACTAGTGTAGGCTGGGTCTCACTGTCAGTGAAAAACGGCATGCTATCAAGCACATGCTGAACTCAGAGAGTTTGAATTACAGGGACATACACTGTGACTTACACTGTGTCCAAAACAATAAAAATGCTATTATAGTAATTTAACACAAATTACACTAAAGCATACTTACTACAAAATATCCATGTATCTATAATAACTGTTACTCACATACAGTATAGTACAGTACAAACAGAAGAGACCCCACTAATTTCTTTTTAATCATTCCATTTTTGTAACAATTAGCCATTTCTAAAACATAGTCATCTTAGTTGTCATACTTGTCCTTAAAACAGTAATCACATACACAAACTAACACACTCACACACACACACATTAACACACACATTCACACACACACACACACACACACAAAGGGAGTTTGCATTGCTGGCACTTAGTGGTATCGCTGGCACACAGTGGCATCCATAAGCATCCCCCAGGCGTTTCCCCCAGTGCTATCTGTGCCTGAGAGGCTCTATCTGATGCACTGCTCCAGCCTTTAGGCCTGATGCTGGCACACAGATCTCAGCAGGGCTGGCTGCTGAATGGATCTCGCCGGCAGTAATAAAGTCAGTAATATCGCTATCTCACACTCCTCTCCCAAGGATTGCTATAAACCTATTTGGAAAATTGCAGTCATATATTTGCAGGAGACAGTTAGCTCATCCAGGTGACAGTGCAGAGTTTGGGAGGGGAGAATTATGCCCCTGCCATTCACAGGCCTTTATCAGAGCACCTCCATTCCTCACAGGCCCCAAATGTCACTGGGAGCCTGACAGCCAAACTGCTGCCACAGGGACAGGAAGACTGGAGAGCAGGACACATGCACATGTGCTCACACTCACATACTCACACACACACACACACACACACACACACACACACACACATACACACACACACACACGCACACACACACACGCACAACACTAGCACACACGCAAGTAAGACAATAACACTCCGGGCACAATCATACACACACAGAGATGCACGGGCACACACACACACAGATATGCTTTTACCCATACTTAGGATGCATGTTTAAATGATTTAAAAATGTGTCACTCCATCAGAGGTCAGATGTTGCAGTCACACACACATTTGCACACACTATCATTTACACACATAAACATGCAAGCCTACACACACACACACATATTGACAATCACACATGCTGGCAAGCACTTGCAGCACATACATCCTGAAAACATGTCTGTAATGCTCCCAATAGCATCCACTGCCAGGGCCAGTGGTGACGCATTTGGTTCTTCCAGAGCTAGTGCAGAGTGTCACTCAGCTCCACTGCTGGTCTAAGGCAGTCTGCTCTATTCTACAGCTTCTCAGACAAGAACGCATGGCTTCCTCATAACTCCAGCTCATGAATAATGATCAATGTGGGCTGTTAGCAAAACCACAGACCCTGTCTGCCTGGCATGCCCCTAGGCCCAGCACATTCCTCCTAGTCATGAACCCTGCCTGGGGTGGCCATGAGTGTGGATGCTGTGTGTGTATGCGCGTGTGCGTGTGTGTGCATGCATATTTATTTTCCTGTAGGTACAGCAGCACTAACTAAAAGTCTCATTGACGAGCACCCAGAGCACAGCGCTCACATGGTGTGCGGCGAGCATTTCAACCACGGCCAGCCATCAGTCCTTAGTCATATGACTCCTGTGTGTGTCTGCCACTCATCTCCCCTCATGGGGGAGAACAAAGAGAGACACCCAGCAGCTTAATCATGGGTTTGACGCACTCCACACACTTAGAGCCATGAGATCATGCAGCACTCACACAATAGCAGTGCAGACATGAGGGATGAGCAGCCTACAGCGGACAGGAAATGAGAGCTGAGGCCTGGGCCCACATCACATGGACACCACAGCCACGTCCAGAGGAAACAACAGATGCACACATGCTCAGCCTTGACAAACAATAACCGTGATAAAATACAGATCTGAGTAAGAAAACCGCTATGAAATAACCAAAAGCTTGCTAGATCAGTCTTTTCAGCAGCACGCACAGAGCACCCTGTGAGTTCATCTTTGAATTTGTACCGGGGAGAATTTCACATTATCACTTATTTCTACATGCCACACTCATGGTCGAATTGCCTTAAGGAAGAAAACCGAGATGACTCCAAACTGAATCAGATGTAACTATGTTGGGTCTTTTCCCACAGACTCCGTGGGTGAAAAGCATCTGAAAATTCTGTACTAAAAAGCCTTCCTGGTCATGTGTCAAGAAGCAGAGAGGAGCAGAGCAGGGCAGTTAGCATAAATGAGGCCCTAGCTGGCCATGCTGTTCCCATTAGAGCGGGTGCAGCCTTCAGTGCTGGCTGGCCACCTATCAGAGTTCTCAGTCTAATCCCATAATACTAAGGTGGGTTGTCATGCCATCGAGCAAACAGGAAGTGAGCGAGGTGGAGAGGAAAGCCAGACATCTGTAGGCATCTCAGCCAATCAGGGCAGGAAATGAGTAGAGATGCCCAGGGCCACCACTGATGAGGGAAGTCTCTCAAGAAAGTCTTTACAGTGGGTACATGTGTGTATGGTTCTCTCCCTCTGTGTGTGTGTGTGCGCGCATGCGTGTGTTTGTGTGTGTGTGTGTGTGTGTGTGTGTGTGTACGTGTATTTGCTTGTGCAATGGGTACTCCTGCGTCTAAACATGGAAATCAAATACCATACACCACCTTATGCCTGATACGAGGTATGTGCACAAGGACTTCATCACAAGGCAAAGCAGAATAAGCAGCCAATCTAAATGGGACTAATGATAATAATTACCATATGTATCAGCATCAATAGCCAAAAAACCTGAAACTTGAAACTGAATAGCTGAAAACAGTTAATCTGGTATGACTGTGTAAAAAAGGTGTAAAGGCATGCAATCACAATAAACACATTAGCATTTACTTGGCTGCCTACCTTATCAGTGCAGTCATTAAGGCTATATTTAGCTCTTCTCACTCGCTTGAGAGGTGGCTGCTCTGATTCTTGGCTGGAAAGAAACATGTGGGCATGGAGAGAGTCTGAGCATCCCTCTCCCATGGCCATCTCCATGGCTTATAGGCCTATACGTCTTTCCCATGAGTCAGCTCAAGCACACGCAATACAAGGTGGGAAATGAGTAGGGCTCTAATGGAGAAGAAGCCGTGCAGAAGCTCCAGTGACAGGTGATGCTCACATGTGACATCTACTGTACCATCTCTCTTTCATTGATGCATATGTTTAGCACAGTTAAGAGTCTACATTTCCCATTCACACCAATACTAATATATTTCTGCTCAAGAAATTCCTGTTGACCTTTGAGCAAGACAAAAGAGTAGACATTCCAAAAGGGAAGAGTAGCTCAAAGAGAACCTTCCCAGACAAGAGCAGCTCATTTCCAGGAAAGCTCCTGTCCACCCACACCAGGCGGGATTAGCACAGACACTCCCTCTTCTCCATCACACAGCACTGCGTGTGTCAATCACCCCCTGATCCAATCAGCCGCTGGATCACTCGGTCCTGCTCTCCTGAGCCAGCCATGAAACAACTCCTACACCCATATGGAAAAGACCCGAGCTTTTTTAGGATGAGTCAAGTCTGTGCTCACTGATGGTGGTTGGCATAGAGTGTTCCCAAGCCACAGACACACCCAAGCTCACACGGACCCAGCAGCCAGGCATGCATCCTCCTGCACAAAGCCTACTCTGTGTGCCATCAATCATAGGAATCTGGAATGGAGACATAAATCTGTCCTCTTAGGAAATCCCCCCCTTCATACTCCCCAACAGGAGGGGGGAAGGGGGAAGAGCGTGTGTGAGAGAGTGAGACCAATATGCCTGCTACAATGTTGGCCGACAAACACATAGAGGTGTGTGTGTGTGTAGAAAATGAGAAATTTGCTCAACACCAGTGTAGTAGAGTATTTGATTGTTTAATTAATTAACTGCCTTTCATATTTATCTTCAGTGAGTAATTCTGGTCACCCAGAAGGTGACTAAAACTTTCCCCAAAGTAACAGGCCCCAAAGTATTTTATGAGCATCCAGCAATTACTGGCAGCCATGGAGAAATGACTTCTTGCTCTGATCCTCAGCACTGGGATTCATCTTCTTAGCGTTCAGTGGTGTCATTTTACCGCTTTGCACACATTGCTTTTCCTTAGTGAACTTGGTGAATATTACTCATGTGCTCATTATAAGCTCCATCAATTCTCCAAAAGTCCAATTGGCTTTTTATTTCCAGAGCTGGATGCTTTATAATGTGCATTTTCTCAGAGTGAAACATCAAGTGTTGACTGCAAGGGAGCAGCAGACAGGATCCAAGATGAATGCCCAAATAAGATCTAATGTGCCCTGAAAGAAAGTCTGAAATGTTAACATTAGTCACATTACACTTCCCCGGTGAGACAGATCCACTGCTAATGCTGAGTGCGTGTGGGGTTTCCAGTAAGTCCGCAATTAGACGATGGAAAAGTTAAGGAAAAGAAGTAGAAGAAACAAACCCTGAGATCTCCAAGCATAAATAATTGACTTGTGATTCTTACTTTCTTTGATTCTTCATTTGAGCATGCTGGTATAATCAGCCCATTAAAATTCAGAAATGAATGAGAGGGTGATTAGCTGATATCTGCTTCAAGTGCTGAAGATCAGCGTTCATTTAATTACTGTCAATTAGAAATCTGTACAGTGTGTGAGATTCTCAAGGACTTTGATGACCATCTCTAGCATTTTAAGAGGCAGCATAAAAAGTATGTAAATATACCGAAATTATTTGCATTTATGATAAGCATTTATTTATGATAAGTTTACATACATGATATTTACTTCGGGAGCAGCTTACTTATTATTGTTACTTTTTTAGGAGCTGCATCTGACAGGAGCATAATGCAGACATACACAACATGTGTTCAGCTCCACTTATCTGCAAATCAGGGCAGTTTTCCTCCCACAACATATGATGGGCCACAGCTGTTTGTGTGTGTGTGTGTGTGTGTGTGTGTGTGTGTGTGTGTGTGTCCTGTGCATGTGTTACCAAAGCCTATGTAAGGAGCAGTCCTCTTGTATTTTGGCAAAATAAACACATGTACCATAGGTATGATTATACATGAAGTTTAAATAACAAACTCCTGCCTTTGTTGGCATCTACAGTATTTCAAACACAGTGAATTAATTAACTAAGCTCCATGTTAATTAGACACAAATATAAAATAACAAAATACTGAAAACTCAACTAATTTCAATGACAGCAAATGTCACTTCCAGTACTACTGGTATTTTACTAAGGATTTATGGTATGGTCTGACCCTTGATGATGACACACCTGAATCCACCTCATTCTTTTTTCATCGTCTGTGCAGCATCCTACAGTGTCATTAAATTTGTTCCTATTACTTGATCTTACGCACAAAAAAAAATCTCTGCAGTCGAGTGGATGATACATCTAGCAAAGCACAATGCCTCCCAGCATTAATATGTTCCCTGAGTTTCCCTTAATCAAGTTGTGAGTACAACTGAATTATTCTATATTCAACAAGGACACCTAAGCTGTCAGCGCTGTTTAATGAGTTTCAATTAAGCTGTTCCTTTCAGGAGAGAGCGGCAGCCTATCCAGGCACGTGAGCCTACTGAGGCCCTGCAAGGACACAATCAGCAGTGCCTGCACTACGCCACTGTGTGCCAATGCCTGCCCGTTCCCTTACACCTCTCTCCTCACACTGCTATTACATTTGGACCAAAAGGCCAAAAAATGGCATACAATCACAGTTCAACCATTAACATCCCTGAATGCAATACTCAGATTCACACAAGCCAGTGGCAATGATAAAACTAATTGAAGCCAGACAAGGTTGTTTTTTGTGGCTTGTGACAAAGGCTTTTTATTTGAGTGAGGATTTATTCCAATATTTTTCCACACAACAAGGTCATATTGAAATCTTCCCAGCTCGCTGACTGAATTCTGACTGCCTGTCTGTAAAATGTCATGCTCATAGACCTGTACGTGACACAGCTAACGTTAACACAGATCGGATGCTGTTGTTATCATGTATATGTAGATAGGTGCGTATATGCATATTGCTGTCTCTATTGTACAGTGTCTATATATTTCTATTTGTCTACTAAGTGTATAGAGTATGTATAGAGTTAACATCTACCGAAGTCAAATTCCTTGTGTTTGCAAGTACACTTGGCCAATAAAACTATACAAATTACAAATAAATTCTGATTCTGTTTCTGATGGTGGATTCAGAATTGCACATCCTGTTTACAGTATAAAAAGAAAATAAAATTCTTCCATTTTATGTTTTAGTTCATGGACATTTAATTAGAAGAAATATACTAAAGGAATAAAGATTCCATTTCATGGCAAAGATTTTTATTTTTTGTCTTTTAGTCTTCTAGCTCTGTTCATCAGCCTCATGTGACTGGACTAGGAAAGCAAGAGCTCATTTGACCTGCAGCATGCAAAAAGCAAGCAGAGGAGTGGTCAGCAAGGATTGGAGAGCTAGCCAGTTGATTCATCAAATTAGCGGCGTGTAATTGTGGCGCAAGGCGCGTCACCAGAGGCGTCAACTGGAAAGCTGTCGGCCAGCCGTCGGCAGCCATGTTTAACCAAGGCCTCACTATGGCCTGGCCCTTAGCCAGTGAGGTGTCTATCGCACTGGCCCCCACCTACCCACACAAACACAAGCACGCACACACACACACACACACACACACACACACACACACACACACACACACACACACACTACAGTGCTGTATTGGTTTTATAATTAACAAGAATTTCACAACAGAGTTGATTAAATACTTGTTTGAAATATCTTTGAGGGGCATATCATGTAAATGACTGTAACAAGAACATGACACAAATATTGGGGAAAAACTCACACCTAGAGTGTTCATGTTTTATATTATAGCATATACTATCAGTTAAAATAACAAAATTTAGTCAACAACAAAATGAGAATGAAAGACATGTCAGGCAACTGTCACTTACTGTCACTTCCTCTGCCAATGTGAGTCAAATAGCTTCACTGTATCCTAAAGTAAATACAAAACTACAGCACATGGTGGTCTTCCTCCACATGTTTCTTAAGTAAGTTTATCTTTGTAATTGGGACAGATGATATCATTAATGTTGTGTTGTCACAGTTTCAGCTCCTGAAGAAAAGAGCTGTGTGGGGTTAATTTGCATAATAAATCTTAATTGAAAGCTATTAAGACCTTGATTAGAAACAAATTGTGTACACTGTAGATAATTTCATCTTAATGGCGTTTGGTGTTGCATTTCCAGTGTGCCTAAGCACTGTCTTCACCACTGTGACTGGCAGAGCAGAGCAGGGGGAGGAGGACAAGGGGGATAGCACTGCCACTGCACTGCTCACAAACAAGTAACATGAGGCCCTCGCAGTTTTTAAGGGTTGGGAAATTACCACCTCACTCTTCATACCAAAATTAATTTATCAAAAGAAATTAGGCATGACATGATTTATTTCAATTGTTTGTTTGTGTGTGTGTGTGTGTGTGTATGTGTGTGTGTGTGTGTGAAATTGTAAAGAAAAAGGGCAAAAAAGATTGGACATGACCTGTTGTCTTATTATAGACTCCATATAAAGGTGACAATTTGAAACTTGCAATGCAAGAAAAAGTTATTGTGGATTTATTGTCACTGACATTAAATGGGACAGCAGTAGCGCTGAAGTCCACTGATATTTCACTTCACTACAACCTACACTGGTACACCACTGAAAGATTCCCGCAATATTGGCAATATCTAAAATTCAAAAAACATTTCTATGTTAGATCTTCCACAGGAGTGAGAAGTGCTTTTTTCCTAAATGATTCTCCAGATAAAAGAGCTTGCTGTAATAAGAAATACCACAGTCTTAATTTCCTATTCATACCAAACAACAATAATATAGTAAGTACACTTGTCTCTACGAATAAATCTGCAGCAAAACTACATCTTCAGACAGTATGTGTATTTTTCTCATTAATAAATGATGTCGTCCTGAAGCATCAGTTGAGTTGTTAGTTGTAAGTGGGTCTCAGGTAAAGAGCTCAGTGCTGTCCCCTTCACCTCCACAACGAGCCACAGCACATGAATCCAACCATTACCCATTCCACACACGGTGGAAAACAAGGCAAATATGACAGAAGGTGCTGAAACCTGACACACAGCTTAGGACAGAGCAGAGCGGTCTGAGACACCACAAGCTCCCCTCACAGATGCATCTGAGGCTGGTAACCCAACACCACAGAACTGCTTGCAGCAACTTTTCGGGAGCATATGGTGGACAAA
The DNA here is from genome assembly GCA_027481765.1 of Tenualosa thibaudeaui. Taxonomy (NCBI): domain Eukaryota; kingdom Metazoa; phylum Chordata; class Actinopteri; order Clupeiformes; family Clupeidae; genus Tenualosa; species Tenualosa thibaudeaui. The sequence goes on from JAIFZK010000005.1 coordinate 1,554,041, forward strand.
GGCTCACCACGTTAGGTTAGTCTATGACAAAATGCATCAAAATGGCCGTGTTCCCTTTTAAGTCTCCCAGCAGACAGCATGGTGGCTGTGTTTTGGTGAGTAGCACTGAGCCCAGTGAAGAGGGGGAAAAAATCTCCTCCCCTTTGACATGGTTAAAAGATTATCTTGCACTTTTGGCAGGTGCACTTGGCGTCCAGTTCGATCATTTTAACTGCTGTGGCACACTGCAACACCATCAAAATTCCTGCAAGTAATCAAATACCAAGCGACACAAAAGAACTTCTGTGCTGTGGCTGGGGCCGTCCCCTTTGTCCAGTCCTCTCTCTCTCCCTCTCTTTCTCTTTTCCCTCCCTCATTTCCCTTCTCTTTTGCTCTTTTACAGATCAAGTCCTCTATCTCTCTCCATTCTCTCTTTCTTCCGGCTCAGTCTTCTGATTGTGATATCTGCGGAGACCGCAGTCCAAATGGCATTCTGTAATGTCTCTTAGCAAGGGCTGTCGGGCAGGAGTAATGAGTTCTAGCCCTGGCTGCAATAAAGGCCCTCCATAACCTTGCTATTGTCGTGCCTAATGAGGAAAAAAAATCATAACAAGAAATGGGCTTTTTTTCTTCTTTTTCTGTGGCTAGGCGATGATGGCATGGAAACATTATCCACATGAATCACCCCAGCGCCGTATCAAATTGTGTCATTTGCCTGGAAACTAGTGCAGGTCTCGGAGGGAAGGCAAGGTGAATGCGCGAATGCCTGCTCAACGCACTGCTGCCTGCCAGCCCTTCTTGTGTGCGCATGCACACACACACACACATACACCTGGTCCCACTGCGAAGGTATTGTAGGTACATTCAAAAGATCGCACACACTCACACATATTCACGAACACAGCCACAACAGATGCACACAATGCACGCTGTCTGAATTTGATCCGTGGGTATAGAGCATAGTTACCACCCCAGACTGCA
>JAIFZK010000005.1:1560000-1802500 GCA_027481765.1 Tenualosa thibaudeaui
GCGTGAAACATACGGAAAGGGTAGAGAAACCCGCTTGTATGAAATACTATGTCACAAGCAGCACAGGCGGGGTGAGGTGATGCCAGCAAACATCGATCCACAGAACAAACTGAACATTAAAAAACTCCTCCCTCCTCGCCTGGACTTGATGATGGCAGCGAGACATTTGTTACACTAGATAACCACGAGCTTATTAAAGAGACAGCAGCCAGGAAAGCATGCGGATGTGAGGCGCTCTTCATCTCAAAGAAAAAGCCAGCCGATTCAGCGAACATTTTCTTTCCATTTCAGCGCATATCCATGTCCACATCCATAACGGAGTAGCCTACTTATAGAAAGCTGCACTTAAAGTAACTGCCGTTACGCACTTTGGGTGCGTAAAATTACATTTGTATTTTTTTTTTTATAAAGTTGCTTTGTGTTACTTTTTAGATTACACTGAAATAAAGGTTGCTCGGCATGCACAGATTTAGACATTCAAAAGGTTAAAAGGTCATTGAGTTTTTTTGCATTTAATGAAAGCACATGTATGCATATGGGTCTATGTAGCTGATTATTGGCATTCGTGGAAACGTTTGCCTTTCTTTGCTTATATGCGTCAGTAGATAAGGTGCAGAAGCATATGGGAAATGTGATCAGAGCTCATAATCCTAAATTTGCCCCCCAGGCATTCACATTGTGTGTTTGTGTGTGTTTTGTATAAGTTGATCAGTATATCAAGCATGTGTGTACATGTTCAGCTGGGCCTGTGTATAAGTGGTGTGCTCAAGCATTGCTCTTGCATGTGTTCATTACTGAGATTTATGACTGTTGAGCATGCCAGTAGAGCTCATGTTAACCTTCTAGAGTTGATTTTTCTCATGAAAGATTAATACCAGACACTGGACCTGGTTTGTAGTATGGAAATGTCAGTTTTCTTTTGAGTGTACCTCCTGCAGAATTGTTGTCTGTGCTTGGTTGAAGATGGTTGAGAAATGTGTGTGTATGTGCGTGTGTGTATGTGTGTGTGTGTACATGTGTATATACATCTATATACTGGCATTACATCATGGGATTTAGTGATTTTACAGTCCAAGACTTCATTTGGAAAGTAAAAGGAAATGAAATCATAACAGTTTTCCTGTTTTACTGAGATGGTGGTGTACGCCCTGATCAATAAGTATAAGGTGGCAGTCTAGCCTGTTTCAATAATATCGGTACAATAATATGGACTGTGTTTGAGTCTTTTAGCCTTGGTACATGCAGATAGTGACATGGACTAAGGGGAAAATTGGATACAGCCATAATCAGGTTTATTTGTGATTTTGTTTGTGATTATCTTATATGGTTAGTATTACACCTGCCAGAACAGCTCTAATGACCTGCCCAAAAATAAATATTTATCTAAGCATAATCTGTTCTTACCTACATATGTTTAGAGACATAATATGAGCTAATTTGGTGTATTTCTTTCGTATCCCATGTAGTGCCTCTGATCAGAACTGTAAACACAAATATTACATAAATATATGCTTTTAATTGCAGTTCAAATTGCAATTACAAAGAACATATATCTGCAGAGTGTAAAGTAGACTCCTTTATTGGTTGTTCACATAAAACCTGCTCCAAGTGATTGTGATTGGTTGCTGGGTTGATAATTCAGACATGGGCTGCAATGGGCTTGTCTCTCCATGGAGCTGCAGAGCAAATTTGGTACTAGCAGTGGGTCTTGGTTTAATCAGGCTAGACACACTCTACACTATTGCGGTGTGTTGGAGTCCCTAAAATGGAACGTATGAAAAGCCTGCTGTCCCCATTTTATATATTGGCCGTTTACACCTCATATAGTACAGTGAGGAGAGACAGAGATGGGTGGGATTGGGAATTGCCAGATTCAGAGCCAGGTTCATGTGTATGTGGACTGAGTGTAGTATGACACTACAGCTGCTTGCAACGGCAAAAATGCTGTCACCTTTTCAGTTTCAACATTCTGGGTTGTGTTTAAGTGGGAACAAGAGAAAGGGACATTTAAAACAAAGATGCAGAAACCTGATTATCTCATATCAGTTTGATTATCCTTCTTTGATTCACCACTCTCGTTTCAGGTGAGCTTTTTCCAGAAAACAAAAACATAGAACCCCCTATAGGTGAGTGGTGTGTATTTAGGTGAGTGGTATGGACACAGAACATTAAGAAGAGAAGGAAAACACACCAATGTGGACATACCTTAGACTCAGCCAGGGTAAGGTATCAAGGTCTGCACTCTGCTGGTACCATCTTGCATTGGATACAAACTGAAATGGACTTATTATTGAAATTGTATTTATTTGTATTGTATTGTATTATTTAGAATAATTTAGAATTTGTTTAAGATTTGTTTGATTTTCCCTTTCTTTCTTCTTTTATTTTTCACATTGAATTATCTTCTCTTCTCCCATTGATATGCCTTCAAATTGTACTAATTACTTTGATTTACACATTTATTGTTTTTCTAAAAAAATGTGTTATTGTTTGTTTCCCTGTAATCACCTTTACTGTAAACCACTGTGGTTAAACTTTTGTAAAATGTGCAGTCTAAATACACTGACCTTGACCTTGACTTAATCTAAAACAGCAAATTTAACACCATACCAGTGAAGTGTGCACTTTTTGTAACAATTTTTTTTGCAACTAACACCAATTTCCTTAATTCTCATTCATACAAAGAACCAGTGATTATAATTTTGGAAGAGGTATATTGACTAACAATGCAAAACAAAAGATAGTTTTGGTTTTGTTTCACATTGAGGTGCTGTTGTCATCTTGCAAGCACTGTAAATTCACAAAGAAGCTAAAGAGGAAGCTGAGAAAGCCTTCATTTACCCTGTAATGAGTCACTTAACCATCAAGTGACTGCAAAGCTGGTTAACCTAAAAACAGTGTGAAATGTTACCTGGTTTATCTTTAAAGGCGAAATCTGGTGCAAATCAATCCATAGCCCTGTTATTCAAGGTCACTGAGTGCTATCGGGAAAAAGAACAAGAACAAGAACAACATAGACTAAATAGTGATTCATCAGCAAACTCTAACTGAATGGGGCACAGCAACTTACTTACTTTTTCCGGTGCCCCATTCAGTTGACGTTAGACAGATTGTTATTTGGTCTTTGTTGTATCAAATTGTCTGGTTCTTGTTCCTACAGACAGCACCCTCAAACAATAAGGCTATGGATCGAATCACACCAGATGTGTCCTTTAAATGAGACCATTCTGAAACTTCACAGCTTAAAAGTACCCTATGCAAGAGAAGAGATTCTACTACTATCCTACTGTCACCATTGTTATTACATCAATACATGAGTATTTGTTTACAAGATAAAGGATGAGAACCAGCATTTATAATTTTTTAATGATCATGTTGAAACTATTACAGAACACACACATGTAGATCTACATGACTTGCATTACAACTGACTTGCATTGCTGGGGATTCACCCACGAGCAGAGCTCAGTCAAATGTTCTGTATTTTGTGACTTAACCAAAAGAGATCATACAAATAGAGAATCTTAATGTGTCTCCATGTGTTGGTTGACTTTTACATTTTTCAGTATGTTCTCTTGAAATTAGACAACTGAAGGCAAGGCTTCCTGAACATTATTTTTTTTCCAAATATACTTTTCTGAAATCTCATATAGCTTTTAACAGTTTAAAAGCTCAGTACATCTAAAGGCTAATGACATCTACATGTTGAGACTGAAATAAGCTAAAGAATAGCTGAAATAAGGTTCATTATTAATGTTTGTGGCTCCCTCGAAAGATTAATGTCTGCCCACATTTTTTAAATGTTATACCTGAAAGAGGAAAAAAAGTTCCCACGAGATGTCCCTTCTTTTAATAATGAACCACTAAGAGTTTTATAGTGTTTTCCTCTGAGAATGGCAACTAACTGCTCAAACTAATTAAACTGAAGTAGGTTGTGACTCCCAATCATCTAAGAATGGAACAATAACTTGTAAACCTAGCAGAACTTGTCTGTTGCATTTTACTTTTTATATTGCTGTGCCTTAAAAAGATTTGATTTTTGCATCTGTTTTCAATAATGCAACTCACAGTGCTCATTTGCATTGAGGAGTTGAGCTGTTTAGTTGTGTAGTCTTGCTACAAATGACTGCTGCTGGGTCGGTCTAATTAAAATGCACTCCTATGATGAAAGCACAGAGGCCTGGGGAATCCAGACCTGTTTCTGATTCAGAGCTGAAATTCTGTGTGAGACGGACAGCCGGTGATTGAAGTCTTGAGAGTCATAATTTTCAAAGTAGAACAACAACATATGCATATTGTTAACAGCAGATGCTTAATTTGAAAATCTAATATGTGTAACCCAATTAAATGGCAAGAAGCAAAGGAACCACAAGTTAAATGAAATAGCCAGGCTGTGAAGGGGGAGGTTTTACACACATGAAACTGTGGGAGCCTTGAAGTAGCTACTTATAAGGGTTGAACAGTGGCAGTAGTGCCTTCCAAAATTCCTTACTTCTCCATTTGCAGTTATTTCCAATGAATGGGAACATTATTTCTTGTATTTGAGATAGCTGTGTTTGTAATATGTTTATAACAGTGGGAACAGAGCTGATAGATGTCAGAGAGACTATGATAGACTATAGTCTGGAGACATGGACACTAAAACCTCCCGTTGGCTTGTTGCCTTCAGTCCTCCTCTCTGTCCAAATGCAGCTGGAAGAGGTTAATTATTTTTCCAGGCTGCCAAACTGGACTGGCATAATGTCCAATGACTCTATACATTGCCCTTGAGTTTTCCTGGCAATAATTACACATAAAGTATCTGCTGGAGGTGTGTATATATATATGCTGTGTTAAACCGTTTATGTGGCTGGCTTCGCATTTGTCAAAATATAAATGTTCTGCGTGTGTGTGTTTGAGACTGTGTGTGTCTTAATGTATTATTTCTTGATGGGATAAATGGAATGAGGGCCTTTAAAGCAATGGTATCCTTGTGAGGGTTGTCTGTCACACAAAGCTGCTTGACCCATTTCCTTTGCTGTAATCTATGGTTAAAGCAGCCTGCTGAAAGGCCTGCATTACTCACGCCTGATTTCCAAACGCAGCGCTTAAAGAACACCACTCCACAGGAGGAATGACGCATGCAACTGTGCTCCCGCAAGCACACACACAGAGACACACATGCATACTGGGTGGGGGCGAGTGGGGGGTGGGGGGGCATGGCCCCTCTGTCAAGTTAACTGTGTGTGTGTGTGTGTGTGTGTGTGTGTGTGTGCATGTGTGTGTGTTATACATTTGTGTGTATTATCTATGAAGTGTGTGTGTGTGTGTGTGTGTGTATGTGTGTGTGTGTTTCACATAAACATTTCACCTAGCTTAAGAGACAAATGTCCTAACTGCTTTGCATGAGTCCATTTGAAATAGTTCCCCTCCCATCAGGTAGCCCCAGCTCTTAGCTCTTAATTGTCTTAATGGAGCTGCTGAGTTGCTTGTCGCTGAGTTGAAGCGATTTTTCCTCCAATTTTTTTTCCCTTGCCTGCTCTAAAAATGCTCTGCGTGACTCTGTTTCCTGTCGACAAAACACAAGCATCTCTCAGGCCATGTCACATGTCACATGGCCATGTCACATGCTGTTTTGGCATATCAAAGGTGAGATGGACAAGACGTGTCACTGGCGGCTGTCAATCCACAAGTGTAATGTGCCTGAGACCATCGGGGTAAACAGACTGTAGCCTGAGGATCTCTCTCTTAAAGACTCTCATCCAGAAAGCCTCCAGCAACACTGGGCTGACACATAACTTTTACACTCAGGAGGGGATTCATGCCAGTATGCTCTTTACAAAGACCTCTTTTTATAGGAATTTCTGCCTTTGACTTGCAACTCACAAAATCAGTGCAGTAACAGTATAACACTGCTGAACAATAACATCATTAAAAAGCAATGAAAAGAAATGAGGGTCTGTGCTTGATATAACCAACTTGATATGGAATATCATCAGCATGTGTATGGTATATGTATACATGTGCGTGTGTGTGTGTGTGTGTGTGCGTGCGTGTGTGTGTGCGTGTGTGTGTGATAGAAAGAGACCTCTCTCGTCACTGAGGTATAGGCATCAGCTCCGCCTGTCACTTGTCTCTGGGGATCTCTGTAGTGTGTGTGGACAGCGTGTCCACCCTGGGTTTGTCAGCGTCTGTCCCAATCTGACCTGTCATGTCCAGGGTCTGTTCTGCGATCCTGATGGACATTTCCAGAACTCTGTCCTAGTGTCCATCACTGCGTGGGGTGTGTGTGTGTGTGTGTGTGTGTGGATTGTGCTTGACACAGTGGATGCTGAGGTCTGCTGACAGATGCAGAGGGTGGTCTGCACTTCTGCCAGTCCCCATCACACACACACAGGGGCACACAGGCCTGACGGCAGCCTCTTGAGCTGCTGCCTGCACATAAATGCTCACTTGTGGTCAATCGATATTTTACACAGCGATTGCTTGCTTTCGATTGCTAGAGGGTCTTTCTGCTTCTCATGTATTTCTGTGGTTGGGACTGTATTTGTGTGTTTGTGTGTGTGTGTGTGTGTGTGTGTGTGTGAGTGGGGGTGAGGGGTATCTGCTGTGGTATGTTATTATAGAATCACAGTTTAGTAATTTGTCTCTCTAAAATTGTCATAGAATTATTGGGGTGCCAGCACAAATTAAATGTAGCTGAGGACATCAAACTCCATGAGGAGTGACAAAGTAGTAGTCCTGTACCTGAAAACTAGATCACTAGAGATCCTATACCTGAAAACTAGATCAGATTCTCTTGATAACATTTCTCTTCAGAACTCAGTGAAAGCAAGGTAATGGTGTATGTCCACATGGAACGTTAATGCATTATTATTGTACATATTTGAACTAGGTATTAAACAGACTTACCAGCACAATATTATCAGTAGTTATTAATAGTAAATAATGTGAAAAATTATTTCTAATAGCACAACCTTATATTTGTTTTCAGTCTGTAGTGTTTTTATTCATATCTTTATGAGGTTGTACTCATTGTGGTTTCACTGTGGAATTAGGCTGTGGTATCAGTGTACCCTCCTTCATAAAATCGACAGAAAAGTTCATTTCTTTTTTACGAGAGAGGAGAGAGAGAGAGAGAGAGAGAGAGTCAGCCTAATTTGTTTCCTCTCAGTTTTGTGGTGACTGAGACGACTGCCTCTCATGTGTCTGCTCCCCCCCCCCCCCAACTTGTGAAGAGGACAACTCCAGCTTTTAATAAACATGTAATAAGAAGGAAAACAGCTGGTAGCCGCAGCGCAGATGGTGCAGATCCCAGCATCTCGGAGGAGGGGACCACACATGCAGATGGCTCATTATGCCAGCATTTGGTTATGCATATTGCACAAAAAAATTTTATTCCAATGCTTAACAACTAGTATAAGCAATACAGGTGTTCCTATCTCTCCAGCAGACTTGCTATATGGCAGACTGTGAGATGCTGCTCTGGTCATGGCAGTGAAGCATGGTCCCACCATATTTCTGAGGTCAGGATTTTTATACAGATGCAGATGCATTCAGTTGATACTTGCGTTACTATGTGCATCACTATGCTCATATACATGCACACATTTTAATTGAATCGTTGAGAGTTTGCAACTTCATATAAAGTTTCCTTCCATACCTCTCTCTCCTCTCTCTCTCTCTCTCTCTCCTCTCTCTCTCTCCTTGATTGTCTGTTATATCCAAACATTGAAACACTGAAAGTAAAATATTTCCCAAGCCAGTTGGCCATTACAGAAATCTGTAAACGAGGAACATATCCCGTGCTTCATTTTGTCTGCATCCATTTGAGTTTTGATCTTTCTGAAACATTCCTGCAAATGTTCCTTCCTATTTTGCCATGTGACATGCATTCAAACCAGATAGTCATTTCAAAAGAGTTTTTAGGATATATCTCGTCATGCCTCAGTATTTGCTGCCGTCAAATGAGCTGTGGTTCTGAGGATGTTCTCCATGCACTGTTGTGGCTTGGTCTTTGGCACACCAACAAACCCTCTCCAGACACAACCTATGGACTTGCTTTTCCAGCATCTCTCTCACACATGCAGCTTCATTATCTGATGAACTTACACATACTTCCCTCATCTGCTGTTCTTCTTTTAATTTGATGATTAAGTGTGTGTTAATCATGTGAGTTGAGGGCAGTTAACATGTCCCCAAAGAGCGCAGCACTTCTTCCACTCTCTCTCCGCCTCTCTCTCTCTCTCTGTCTCTCTCCTACTTGCTTTGGCTTGGCACTGTGTGAAGCAGTGGAGCTGTCCCTTCTCATCTGCAGCACGTCGGGATGTGACCTTTATCCCAGCAATAACTATAATGTGCTTTAGCACATGTCAGTCTGTAGTGGGGCCCATTCCACATGTCATATGTTTGGGGGCTCTGGCGGGAGCCATCAGAGGACCAGGAGTGCCTGACACTTCACGCCTCCCCAGTCCCCTACACCGTCGTAGTCTCAGCATTCGCCAAGATTTAACTCCTAATGACACACTGCTGTGCATGCGAGCCGTGGCTTTATGATGTCATAAAGACGGGCACCGTGACTGCTTTGCCAGTGTAAAGTGCATCATTCTGTTTATATGTTCGCTGTTTTAGAAACATTCAGAATCATGAGTCGCACAGCGCTGTTTTTAGTGTAGACTCCCTGCTGTGCAGGTTTGAAACATAATTAATATGTTTGGTTCATTAAACATTGCCAGTAGTTAGCATTTACGTGAAATTTCTGCTCAGCCTTTTCCCCTTGTACATGCTGATTTTATTGCTCATCAGCAGATCAGCAGCGTTGTCAGGTCGACTCCATCTCTTTGATGGCATCACTGACAATTAGTGAGACGCCGTCGCGTAAAACCATCTGGACAGGCACATTTCTCACTGCTGAGCCTGACACTTTCTGGCCATGGGAAAGAAAAAAAAACTCCAGCTCAAGGTCAAGCTTTAGGCTCGTGAAGTATCAGATTCCAGTGGCAACAGACCATGGAATACACTGCTCACCTGTCACATGTCATCCCAGGTCATACGCCACAAAGAGTTTCAAGGAAAGGAATGACTGGCGTCTTTACAGGATGTTAAAACATGCTGAAGACCTAAATGCACTTATGAGGTCGTGGAGATGAAAATGTACAGCATATCCCTCAGATACACACAGTCAGCTTGACATGCCAGATGCACAGTTCTTTTGAAAGCAGATAGAGTGATATGAAAAGACAAAATAATATCAAAATGCTATGTGATAATATTGACATTTTGGACAGTTTCCAGGCCTCATTTATTAGCCATTTTTGGTGCTGGGTAGGAGAGCAGGTCAGGCAGGGGTCAGAAGCCTCCAGGAGATTAGAGTTTGGCAGCTTTACTGCAGCCCCAAATATGATAGACCTGACGTGTCATTTTCCCTGCAAGAGCACACTCAGAAAAGCCATCAATTACCAGGAGGGAGCAGGAAATTGATTCTCCCCCTTCTCTATGCTGCAAATGTTCCCCATAAATATGCATTGATGTGATCCAGCACATTTTATTAACTTTGAGAGGGGAAAAGGTTGGTCGTTTAAGAGCAGGTTAGCTGTACTGGCTAGGAAACATGACTTAATGTAAGATTATTTGGGATTATTATCTCCCTATCACTCTCTCTAGTGTTCTTGCTTTCTGTCTCTCAAGTGTCTTGTTGTACAGTGTAATATGGATCATTTCAAGCTACTCCATGTTGATTTTAGATGAAGGAATAAGCAATGTTTTACACTGGGTAATTTCTGATTACTGCTTTGCTCATCTTTGAACTTTGAAAAGGAGAAAAACAATATTTGCTGTCTTATACACTGTCTATGACCCAAAAGATGGATGTCAACTTTAATGGTAGCTGGACAGTGTTTTTTTTACTGCAAATGGGTGATGCCTAGACTGAGCTAACCCTAAGCCTGCACATTTTTCTCACATTCCTCACACAGACACTGATGATAACAGATGTGCCTTACCATAACTTTGGATGGCAATATTACATGGCTATGCTTGAAAAATACTGCAAGTGTTCTTTTCACTCAAAGCCATTTTTATTATGGCAGGCGATGGATCTTTCCAAGGTATCCAACATGTGAGAGACTGAAGCAATGGCCACTGCTTCACAAACACATTTTTAAAAAATTATTTCTAATTAATTAGTTTCATGAATAAAGATGGATTTCTAATCAATTTCTATGCAAGTGAATTGGCTGCTCAAATAAGAAACACATCGTTTGAGCTTAAGTAAATGTACCGTGTGTGTGTGTGTGTGTGTATGTGTGTGTGTGTGTGTGTGTGTGTGTGTTTGTGTATGTATGTCCTCAATGATTGGATGGGTCACATGGTCCATAATAAATCCCGAGCCCTTTCTGTGTGTGTATTTGTGTTTAAGAGGCTGCTGATGTGGAGGCTTTGTTGAGTGGCTGCTGTTTGAGCTTGGCGGATACTGACAGGTTTCTCTGAGGGGCCCAGGGAGCCACATCCCCTTCAGTCATATGGGTAGGGGAGCCACGGCTCATGGAGAAGCCTGTTATTTACTGTCCGCAGGGTCCCCCACAAATGAGCAGTCCTCAGCGGAGGTGAGATGCAGAGGAATGAGCAGCACATGGTGCTTTCTGTAGCCAGACCAAGCCCTGGATGACTACGCCAGAGACATATACACACACACACTGTCTCTCTCTCTCTCCCAATCACACACACATACACACACACACACACTCACACAGTCTCTCTCTCACGCACACACTCACACACAAACACACACACATTGTCTCTCTCTCTCTCTCTCTCTTTCACACACACACACACAAATTCACAAACATCAGCATCACACACATCTGTCTCTTCATATTGGTTGTCACATGCAATCAACCAGCATGGCAGTTAACCCTTTACCCACCATGAAAAGCCTAAGGCTAAGGTGGCTGTATGTATGTGTGTGTTAACAGCAATGCTAGGTGTAACATTTCAGTGTGGTCTGGTGTAAATCTCATATTGAGTAGTATGATGACAATATCATACGGATACGGATACGAATGCAAATCATTACTGTAAGCAAACTACTTGCATTGCTGCATTTTGCCAACTGGTCAGATCTCCCAAGTATCTCATTCTGCACATAGATTATCTAATAAAAAATGTAATCTGGCTTAGTAAAGGATTTAGAGTGAGACAGCAGTGTATGGTAATACCAGCATGATGCAAGATATACATTGATGTATACTGGATCATGTCATTTTCTAAAACTGTACAAATTAATTTAGCTTTAAGCTGCTTTTAAAATGACACTCACAGTTACATTCCCTGCCAATGACTAAAGGCAATGCCATGTTTTCTATGTGAAATCATCTGCTGATCTAAATGTGTGTTTTACTAGTGATGGAGGACAGTCCTTGGCACAAGCTCATTAGTTGAGTATGCAGGTGAGGAGCACAGCTGAATTCTCTTTGTGCGATCTGGGCCCCAGGATGCTCCTTGTGCCTCTCTCAGATCCCCTTCAGGGGCCGAGGTAGAGGCTAGCCACCTATGTGTCACACACTAGTTATCCTTCACCAGCGGCTGACGGAGGCATTATTCCAATGGGGATTGTTTGACTAATAAGCATTTTCCCTGCACAAGCGCACCCGCTCCAGTCAATGCTGTTCTGGATTGGTAGAGGACACATCGTTCTGGAGAAAGGTGGCGGACACTATTAAATGCAGTCACTGATCCGTTAAGAGTAGCCTGATTTCATGGGGAAAATCGTAAAAGGGTTCAAAACTAAAGGGAAAAAAGCAGCAGGGAACATTGTCTTTGGAGCAGACACACCTCCCCAATATCACAAGCACTTAATGGAGGAGCAGCACATACATAAAAACACCTAACAGCAAATACTGAAAGCGTCCCACCTGTCCTGCCTTTAGGGGTTAGCTCAGCATGTACTGTATGTATACACAGTTTTGGCATGTCAGAAAAAGGATTTCTGTGTGACAAGCACACTCTGCGCTACGTACATAGTAATTATTTTATGCCCATCAAGGCCCCCAACATTTTTGGACATTTTCAGTGTGTTTCAGTGCAGTGCGGTTTTCACAGTAGAGTGGAGTGTGTTCGCAGTAATACCCAGTGTGTGTACACATAACACGCACCACCGAGGTTCGCCTACTCCATAAAGTCTTCCACTATTTACTCTATTATTTGCTATTCTGTAAAATACAGTTTAGCAAACAATGCTTACATGAATGTCCCACTGCATAGATTTGATGGATGAACTGAGAATACACACAGACTGAGATTCCAGTCCCACACCATCTGAGCCACCCGTAGAAACAGTGGAAAGGCCTTCTTCTTACCTTGTGTGTGTGTGTGTGTGTGTCTGTGTGTGTGTGTGTGTGTGTGTGTGTGTGTGTGTGTGTGTGTGTGTGTGTCTGTGGGGACATGGGGCTTTGAGAAACATCTGTCAGTCTCACATCCAATAGCAGCCCAGACCCCAGAGAGCCAGGGGCAGCTGTGTGCCTCACTCACAGTTGTGTGGGGAGTGGTGGCTGCTAAATGTGTGTGCAATGACACACACACATGCACACATGCACACATACACACACACACACACACACACACACACATGAGTGCACACACATGCATATCACAGATTTTAAACATGCTGTGTAAAATGCCTTCCATTCCTCTATAGATATGTGAACTGTGTTGATCTAGCCTAAATATTATTATATTTTGATATTTATTATTCATCTATTACATGAAGACATTATGTAAGTATATTAAGTCAAATTATTATATTGTATTATTAAGGGTGCTCTGCCACATAAATCCATTTTTACCTGTTGTTTCTGAAACACAATGTGAGTTTGTGTTATATGGTGCATGTGAAATGTAATACTATTTTCACTGTCTGCAGTTGCCAATAAAACGAAAAGAATGGAGAAATCAGGCCAATTGGAAAAGTTGGTAAAAGTTGGTTGGTTTTCTGTAACTTTGACCATCTTAAGAGTCATTGGCTAACAGAACTAAATTATAACCCAATCCATGCTTCCTTGTATTTGATTAGCTCCAGCCCCACAGAATCCCAACTATGCCAGATCACTGAAAATACGCGAAATACAAATAATAGGAAGGAAGAAGAGCAAATGTCTCAACAGGAGCTTAGGGACAAATGGCTGTAGTTACATTATGGAGAAGTCCATTATTGTTTCTGTTTTCAGCTCAATTCAGACTTGTCAACTTTAGCAAATACAGCAGGCTTTGTAAATGTTCACCTGTGGTTGTAACAGTAAAATTGTGATAACGAAGCAGTTATCTGGTTAGATACTGTGAAACCCTACATATTACAAGCTTATCATTGAGAAGTGTCCAAGAAATTAGTGGATGTCCGTATCATAGGCTATTTCTTTCTCAGCTTCCTCTGAAATGTAATATTTCAAAAATTTCCATTCTTCCCTAGCAATTCTGACATTATTGAACTAATGTAAATATATTCACTCAACGTGCCATCAGAGCCATGCAACACCGACAGGCTACAGCAGTGAATCAGAGCACAGCTTATTATCAGAGGTGCTTTACTCAGGGACTATTTCAGTAGTTTAGTTTAGTTTAGTTTAGGAGTGCCGTGTTAAGGTCTCTTAGACTGTAAAGAGACAGTAAAGTTACATACCATCTTCAGAGGCCTCAGAGAACAATTTAAAATTTATAGATATATGGCAGAGCACCCTTTAAGATTAGATTATATCATTAAGATTAGAGGTTTTGTTCCTGTACCTTTTTTAAATAAAATAATATTTTTTACTTCACAGTTAGATCTCCATTAGGGTCACATGCTTAATAATGTTGATGTAGCAACACTTAGCATGTAGCATGAGTAAGCCAGAGAAAGATTTTAGCTTGACCCAAGCCTGTGTTATCTCACGTACCTTTGGGTTGCACATGGAGGCCAAACAAGACTGCAGTTCTCGCTCTCCCTCTGTCCCACCCTCCCTCTCTCTCTCTCTCTCTCTTGCTCTCTCATTCTCTCTAATTCTCCCAGTTCCTCCAGCTTAATTGAGAATTTGAACAAACAAATTAATCATTGCAGCCCATAAAAATGACAGGACTCATGCAGTAGCATTCTTCATTCTCTCTCATTTGTGTGGTGTTATCATCCACCCCCCTACACACACACTCACACACACACACCCTTGTTGTTGGCTTTCTTCAAACCTCACTGCACTTTTTTTGCGCTGAATGTGCATGTTTACCTCCTTATGAAAATTACAAATAGTTGTCAAGGTTAACGAGTTAATATTCTCATTCAATATTTATTTTATGGGTGCAGGAGAGCGTCTCCCCTCATCGAGTCCACCCCTAACCACCCCCCACACACACACAAACACACACACACAGCACCTCAACCCCCACTCCCGCTGAATGTGGATGAGGGTTTGTTAATCAAAATGACAAGGACAGTGTCCTTTTGATAATCCTCTGAATCATGGAGAATAAAAAATGAACTTTATTAATCAGCACAGCCTGTGATTAATTGTTATGAAGCGTTGCTCGTCCATTTCCCTTCTGCATTTCCGTAATTTCCACACAAGTCTAACAATCTCCCCCATGATTTGAGGCCAGTGAGGAGAAGAGCGCAGCAGCCATAAATACTCTGGCAGAGCCACTTCCTCTTGCCGCACAGCTGACAGATACAAAATACAATTATTTCTCCACCTCTGCTTATAATTTTATCATTTGCATATGAAGAAAAGGGAGGGGGCGGAGTGGATTCACATCTATTGAAATGAGGCCAGGAGAAGAAGAACTGCTAAACAAGGTCACTCCAAGAGAAGGATATGATACAATGGAGAACACTGCTCACACAGACACTAGGAGCTTGGCATTTGGATTTTAGTATATTGAATATGGTACAGTAGTGATTAGTTAGTAATCTTTTTGGACCATTATCATGTAGCCTATATTATGTATGAATAATTTTTGACACATTTTTAATGTTGTATGTAAAACTGAGGAACTCAGTATACATAATACACATATACATAAGCACACTGAATTGTTTTGTGTGTGTACAGTAGAGCGGACATATTCCAAAAAATATTAAATAACAGGTAATATGCCAACTGTAGCTAAAGTGCAATTTTAGTTTTTTAAAAAGTATTCTACAGTAAATATTTTTATTTTGTCATTTCCATATGTTGAGAAATTAGAAATGAACAAATAAATAAATGTATATCCAGACACTAGTTTTTAACATGAGAGACCTTGTTTAAACAAAGGCTCAGCATATCTATGAGGTAAAGCTCACTGTGTGTGCATACAGAACCAATGTTGACAAACTGGACTTTATTTATGCTCCAGAGGGTTTTTCCCCCGGTCCAGTGGCTTGTTTTCAGCTGGGATTGGAGAAATCTCCTGTCTTCATTTGCTACTCATGTTGCTGTGAAATGACATCCCAAAGCCTTCCTTAGACCTGAATGACAGACTCCCTACTCAAGAAAAGTAGGGCAATTAATACTGCATATATGAACTGTTTATAATTAATCTATTTAAAAAAGAGATGTAGTTTCCCAGCATTGGTGTGTAAGGTTGAGGGTCTGATCCAAGTTTGATGAGCAGTGTCAGACGTAGGGCCACTCGCTTGTTCTGAAGTCATGTCCATGAAACAGAATTCCCAAGTTTGTTGAGTTTTAGATCTTCACCGAGGCTTCCTCCTCATCTCTTCTTATTATCACGGGTGCACTGAATGAAAGTCAGCGCCATAAAGCTTCAGTTAAATATGGACAATTGTGGAGTTCATCTGCTTTCTCCCATCATCAAAAACACACCACCACTGCTGCAGCTCCTGCTCAGCTCTAGGAGTCTTTTTAGATATCCTAGTCAGTCACTCTTGTATGCTATCCCGGCCAGATATTTGCCTTATTATCACATTGACACTCCTGGACCAATGTGGCCAACATGAATGTGTCTGATGTGAATATTTAACAATGAGCCGTCAGGTCCAGTGCTTCTCAATTGGGCTGCCTAACACAGGGAGGGTGCTCTTGCTAATTGTAGAGGTGTTTTATCCATCGGTGTAAATTATTCAGCTGCTTTCTAAATCACTCTTTCGCGCAGGTGGTGGTGGTGGTGGTGGGTGCAGGGACAGACAAAGCCTGATGGAGGTGCTCGCTTCTGTTCCCAGCACTCAGTGTGTGTGCCACTGCTCTCTGATCTCAGTGATCCTGCATCTCCGCAGTCCTTGGGCTCAGCACATGGAGTAAACAAAGCGCTGGGCAGGAAGTCATAAATCCAGTGTGGAGGTGCAGAGAGCAGAGGGAAAAACCTGGAGAAGGAGAGATGAAAAAAAGACTAAACATTGCTGTACAATTTGTTGTCAGTGCAGAGATTTCAGAATAAAAATGACTGAACACTTCATGATTGCTTTAATGTATTACATAGACTACTGAGCTAGATATTTGTAAGGGCCGATGTCCATAGAGTTTTTTTTTCTGAGTGCCTTTTTTCAGTCGTTTACGATAGAGAGCATCTTGTGGCCACCTAGAAAAAGTACAGCACCCAGTTCCTGGGACCGCTCTGAACTAAAAATATTTTAACTTTTCAGAAAGGCGTTGCAACATCCCAATGGACTACTGCTAATCTATTGTTGCCAAAAAAAAGGTAACATTAATGGTGGACCAAGCAATATGCAGCACAAATATCTTCAGTTTGTCCATTTCCCCCAACTGTTTTTACTAAGTTAACGAGAAGTTGTACTACACAACCTAAAAACCTTGTTGTTTTAACCTAAGAACATGTATGCTATAATTTGGAGGGTGTCTTATCAGCACATTATCTACGTTCAAGATATTAGCAAGCCAACGACCCAGTCATTATGCTGTCAAACTAGTTGTCGTAGAAACAAACAGATCGTCTTTTTGAGAAGCTGCTGAATGGAGCCCTGGTTCAAGCACTTCTCAGTGTTTTTCTGCTAGAAAATATGCTAAATGGACATCGGCTCTTAATTACAATTATTTGACCGAAAATAACAGCCATCAAACCCTAAATTCTGATATGACACCATACACTTGTAAGTGTCTAACAGGACAAGTAAAGGCTTGGAAATGATGATTATTTCAGCAGAAGGTCATGTCAGCAGTGATGCTAATCTCCAGTGCTGCAATGACGTGATTTCCTGTGTGCGTCTCAGGAGGAAGTGATGGATCTGCTTTCCAGCCCCAGCGCTCCCACATGCCCACAGCAGGGCTCATGCCATGCCACTACACAGCATCTCTGTCAAAACTGATCAGCTGACGGCCCCCCGACCACAACCTCTGTCCCCACCCTCTCAGGCATCTCCTGCTCATTCAACATGCTCGCAGCTTTAATTAAGCCTGATACTGCTACATCTCAAATTCACTTCAAGAAAAGAATCTGACTTAGAATGAATATTACAGAGAAAATCATGTCATCTGCCATCTTTGACTTTAAATGAAAGTGTGCATTATTTTTAAAATGAAGAAACAGAATGCTCCTCATCTTTGTTTGCTTTCCATCCATGTGTAGTAGATTAATCTTTTCAGAGATCCCATCAGCATATTTGCTAAACAATAGGGCTGGAGTAAATCATCAGATTATTTTAAGATAGTATCCTAATTACTGCACAAGATATGTATTTCCAGATATGGACAAGGCAGAGGTGGACATGACCATGAGACATTTCATCTGAACTGACAGTGATTCGCTTGACCAAAAAATGCTAGGTTTGACTGAAATAGTCTTCCCTTTCAAGAAAGGTAAAGAAACATGGGCCACAACCATCCAACACACTATCCTGCAATTTATCTGATGACAAGATGAATCACCCAGATCAAAATATGTCAGCATCCTCGCATCAGACGTTCCTTTACACATATTCCTGTGTTCAAATCACACACCTATCTCATACAAAAGCTATGTGAAGCATAGATATGACAAACAAAAGCAGCTCAATCAAGTGACAAGCAGCCAAGCGCATCACCCGGTTCATCTTTTCAAGTCATCCCAGGCCTGGCTATTCAGGGTTTGCCCTGTGGCTAGCGACAGCACTTCATTCTCCAGAAATAGCTCAGCTCATCTTTCACAAGAAACAAGGTTGTCTTCTCGAAAGCACAGACAGAGTTCATTTGACTTTCTGTGGGTGTGACGAGCTCAGTGATTGTAATGGGTGCTTAATATTGAGGTTTAGGGATTGCTTGGTGTTTCCCTGGCCTGTGGGGCCCTTCTCATGCTAAGCCAACACAAAAGTGTCATCAGACATCTTGTCACGTAATGCCGGCTGTCAGCCGTGGCTGACATTTGCACTTTAACATTCTCCACCTCCCAGACAAAAGAGATGATTGAGTTTTGGGAACTTTTTGGCACTAAAGCACAAGCTGGAGCTAAGGCTGCACTTGTGAGGCCAAGGCCTTTAATTTCAGACAAAAATGACATGATATTCTTTCTATAAACAACTGTGGTATCTCATGCAGCTGAAGACAGTCAGATTCCTGGATGCTGTCTCTTTGTTTTCAAGATGGCGCACATTCCAGCGGGATCCAAGATTAACAAGCTGTGACCCTTCAGCCGACTGGCGAGTGAATCAGAGGGTGTGAGAGGCTCTGGCAGCATCCCTTCCCTAATGCCACCCACAAATCACCCAGAGTGCTTCTGCATGCTTGTCCTGTCCAGGACTGGCTTCATAAATCTCAGCAAATTAAGCACGGCCCCAAATCCCTTGTGATCAAATTCGTTTTCATGCACATTTTTGTACTGTTTATGTGCTGTATTTCCCTCCATATTATTCTTTCCTGAAAGCGCAATTAACCTTCTAATATTCCACTGTGATGGTTACTCTGTTATGTTTACTGTTTGCTTAATTTGCAATGTTGCTTGTACAATCCAGGCTTCATGTAATACAATAAAAAAACAGATTTATAACATACCAGGTCTCATTTTTACCCAAGGACTTTCAGTATGTAAAAAGACAAAGACTTGCTCAAAGCTTTTCTGCAGTGAAATGTACTAAATGGAAAAATGCCTCTAGATGACTGGTAATCTCTGTTTAAAAATAAAATGTTCTCAAAAACTCTCTGAATTGTGATAATGACAGAATGAGAGGCATTTTATAAGTGACTGATAAAAGCATGACAATCACCCCCTTACAGCTCCGCAACCCCCCCATCCCCACCCCCCGCACACACACACACACACACACACACACACACACACACACACACACAAGCTGACATATTTGTTCTTTAACAACAAATCAGTGGCAGGAAAAGCCTGGCACCTGAACACAGAACAATGGAGAGATGAAGCCGAGATTGTCTTCATTAGGCACATTAATATTCATAGAAAGTAGAAAATCTGACACCAGAGAGGACTTGCTAACCTTTTCTAGTATGAGATTCCTCCCCCTTCTCTCTATTTCTTAACACAATTAAAGTCCAGCAATGACTTAATTAATGCGGCTTTCTGTCAGGCGCTTTAAAGGACTGTCAATTGGGCCCCTGTCCGCCTGTCAGCAGTGGAGAGAGACAGTCATCCCACTCAGCAGCAAGACAGGCACAATCACATTGCCGGATAAAGTCAAATTCCCAGACACCTTGCCAAATTGATTCTTTTAAGGGCTTTCTTTTAGATTATCATTTTTTCTTCTCCTCCTCCCTGTCCATGCCTTTCAGATCTGCTGTATATGTGGACCGGTTTTAGGTTTGAGCAATGAATTGGCTGCTTTTGCAGTTATGGTGTGCTGTAATTTGTTTCTGACTGTTAAAGAAATGTTAATATCACATTTTTGAAGGGACATGAGGGACAATTATAGACTGTCTTTTCATCCTCCAAATCTGATAAGAAAGAAGGTGAATCAATTCTTTATTACACACTTTTATAATTTGCCAAGTTCCATTTCATTTTCAATCTATTCATGTTCAAGCTTGATTTCAATATTCATTGGTCTTCAGAGATGGTAGGGTATTAAGCACCATAATGAATAAAGCTCTGTAACCACAGGAATTCACAACTTTAGAAATATGACAACAATACAACAACAACAGCATGTGCAGCCCCAAAGAGAGTGCATTTGGTTGAGGGTGTCAGCAGTGTTGAAGTGCGAGCCACAAGCTGTCTAAACAAGATGACAGCTAAGATGGCTGCTGCTAATGACTGATTCTCCCTCTCACACGTGCTTTCATCAAAAAATAACTTGGGCTCGTCAAATGGCAGCGGCCAGAATTGTGGTAATGGCTGTAGTGGCACTGAGTGGCTGCTAACAAGTCTGCATGGATCTAACAGGGCAGCAGTGATGGCAATTTGATGATGCTCTGTGGAGGAAATGCGGAGAAAGGAAAGTGCTCTCATTCAGAGGTAGAGTGACATTGTCCTTACTGCATTGGACATTCTGTGAAAGCCATTCCCTCTCTGAGGAGGGAGAGAAGCATTTGCCCTCAATAGAAGACAGCAGATGTTTGTTTAAAATTATATGTAAAGCCATTTCCATTAATAGACAAAGATTAGAAGAAGAATCCAGAGAAAATTATCAGTGGTGATATTAAAGCACATATTGAAAGTATTTTTACAGACCCTTTGCCAGGTATTGGCAAAATTAAAAAAAAAATTGCTAGACTATTAAAAAAAATCAACAGTTTGATTAAATTGCAAGCAGATGCTTTGAACTGTTCAATATGAATTCCCCTGGCTAAGGAGGGGAAAAAATCAGGTGCTCCAATGAATTGTCCTGAATACGCTATAATTCCCTTGTCAGGTGCTGAGCTTAGGGAGACATATTAAAACAGCCAAGGTTGCTCTCACCGTCAAACGCAAAACAATGGATGCAGCACACTGTAATCATGTCTGGCTGTGAGAAGCGATAGCTAATTGGAATTACACCAGTGCAGGCATTGAGCTCATTAAAAGCTGGAGTAGCACCTCATGATAAACAGTCACTTTAAGAGGTGCCGCTGAGGGGTGAGCCATACAGCTTCTCTCACTTGCCGATGAACACATCTCATGCTTGAAACCCTTACACAGGAATTCTAAACTTCTTTTCCTAATTGCCACTAGATATAAGTTCAATGCTAACAAACCTCACACTCCCATCTGCAGAACTAAAACCTCTCTTATCAACATGTCAGTCATCTGGCTTCTGGAATGATTTGGAGCATTAAAACATTCCATCATGTTTTAAATGTATGCTTAAATACTAGGGTACACTGTATATTTATAGCTCTAATGACAATATTCACATTTTTTTAACACACATTATTTTTTATTAGTCAAACCCTGGTGATACGCTAAAGCCTTGTCAATTATAGCAGCTTATTGGATGTTCCAGGTGTCAGCCTGCATGACAAGACGTCGGCCATCTTGTGTTGTGCTGGTTACAGTTGCCATGGCGCCATTATGAGGAGGCAATGATGACAGTTAGTCAGAAGAGTGACAGCTCTGCCTGTAATTGACTCATTCGGCCCGTTGTTAAATTGATCTGGCCCAAAATAACCCCTCATCCCCAGCATTTCCATCACCCATCATTAGGCTTCGGCTGGATGGGCTCCTGGACGCGCCATTTTGTCTGTATTCAAATCCCTTTAATACCATCTCGTGTTTAAAGACCGCCCATAAATCCCAGATCAGGTCTTAATGGCCATCGCTGGCCAGGCGGTAATATGTCATTGTTCACAGGCGATCAGTCGCAAGGGAATAGACCATGCCAGTCTTAGTAATTGCACACACAGTAAGATTTATATCACCATTATCCTCACCCCATGAGAAATAATTTAGAAACAGAATAAAGTCAAATTCTGCTACTTACTGATCCACCAAAATTTCAACTGGGCACCATCATGCTTCATTGAGAGCATGCATCTCCTCTTCACATACATGAGCTGTGCTCTTTCAACATGTCTCTGGTGTTTTGTTTATTGTTGAGTTTTAGCTTCATAAAGTGTCTACAGGTAGCCTTCTTGTGTGGAAAGTAAACACCAACAGTGGAATGAAACTGTACATATGAAGTGTGAAGATGTCAATATCCTGTCAAATAAGAGAGCTTGAGAAAAGTTCTATGTGTGGAGGCTTAACCTGATTTTTGAAACCTTTTCCAAGACTCGGAGATGGAGTCCTGGCAGTGGTGCTTAAGCCAGGATCAGAAATAGAACGTCCACCCAGAGGTTCTAAGTAGAGCAGGAAGGCAACGTACTGACACACACACACACACACACACACACCTGTACTTCCTCAGGTGTTTGCCATTGGAGATGATGAGCAGTATCCAGTTGTCAGGCTAGGTAGCCCTGAGTTCCAGAGAGTGGCGCTTGGCTTTGCTGTGCCATCGCCGAGGCCTCCTGTGAGCAAGGGGGGAGAGGGGTGCAGGTGTGAGCTGAGGCATCACCTTGGTGAGGATGGGGCCAGTCTCTCCTGGGTCTACCGGTACATCTCTGAGCTGCAGAGAGAGAGATGAGGAAATGAGTTGTGCCTGTCAGAGACTAATGAATCACCTGTCAAATTACTGAGTCTTGAAAGGCCAACAACTAGTAGATGAGAACAAGTAGATGGTCAAAGTTTATTCATGACCGACTGAACCTGTTGGACAAAAACATTCCGTGACCATTTTAATAAAAGATACAAAATATTTAATTAAGAAAAAAAACAGCTTTTCCTTCACAGGGTACAGGCCTAGAATATAACCATAACATAGTTTTGCAGGAAAGGGTCACTTTACATTCATGAAACATTATTATCTTCTTCAGCTTGTATGATTGTGCTTTTAGATGCAGAAACCTGCCGGTGTGGATGGCAGTGTGCTGGGTCAGAGGAGGCTGTTGGGGCTGTGTGTGCTTGTATGCCCAGCCCCGCCTGAGCAGCCACCACCACCACTGAAGTTCAGCCTAGACGTGGCGTGTTGGAGGAGGCAGCCATCAAAAGCCACTCAGTCATGCAGCCTGCTGTTCTGGCTTGTTCCGAAGCACTCCAAGGGTTTCTTTGTCCTTTGGTGGGGCGGACCACTACTCCAGGGGTCCCCATCAAATGCTGACAGCAGTCAGATCATCTTCCTGCAATCAAACAGAGTTTCATTAGATCTGTCTGCAGCAACCCAGCTCCCCTGCAAAAACATGTTTTGTTCTCTTTAACCTATTCCACCGGGGATGCAAACCAGCAGTGACACTGTCATTGGTGAGCAATGCTGTGTGAGTCCCTCGTGGAACCAAATGTCAGATTATACCGCGGCGTACTAGTTATCCTCCCTAAATATAGCTGTGCGGGTATCATGGCCTGTCGCAGGAAATTCATGCTTTCACGCACATGCCCTTTCCTGCAGACCAAGACACTGTCGAAAACCTTAAGAGGTTGTCAGAAGATAAGACTAATTGTGAATTTCTGTCTACTAAAACTCTCTTTTTGAGTTGGTAGATGAAGGTACACAGCAGCCTCCACTCCCAGTGTGGATCTGCCTCTCCTTTTGGGACTTGCACATGAGTTCCCCATGCACTGAAGAGCACATGTGTTTACTGGAGGAAAGGGTACATGTGAAGGGGATATAATGTGTTTGTGATGATGACACCTTAGAACTGGGACCCAGGGAGGAAAATAGGGCAATAACCCTACTGTGCATTCAACCAGTGTTTGCCACCTCCTCACACTGTATCCCTCTCACACAAGAAACTATTCCTCGGAGAAAAGGTCTAGATACCTTGGTTGGAATACTAGGTGACTTTAAATTGGCTCTATACACCCACCACAACTGTTGCAAATGATCAGCCAGATTGTGGTATTGAAACTATGACACAACTGAAATGCGTGCTGTGACACTGAGGCTGATCTATGAGGTCCTGACTCGACTCCACTGAAAACAGAGGTAGGTGTTTGAGCTCACAATAGTCCTCTTGTAGATCATTTGCATTGTGAAAGAGACAGTGTGGCTGTGGTGAGTAGGAGTTATCAACTTGACTTATTATGCTGGAATTTCAGAACCTCCCTGCTCATCTTTCATGGGCCTGAACAAAGCAGACATGGCTTTTGTTGCAGTCCTGTGAGCGACTCATTGGGGCACAGTGGTGGGAGGAGTGGATGCATTTAATCATTTCCAACTTCACCCAAGCAACACTGTCAATAAGGAGCACGGAAACCAGGAGGCTCAACATTTCCTCAATAGGACTGGATAAGTGGAAAACAGGAAGTTGCAGATGATGGGCGTCTACAGTGATTTGATGTTCAGCTGTTGCTTAAGTATAAGATGTATTGCATACATTATAGTATTAAGTAGTGTTATAGTGCATATATTAGTGTTTTTGTTCACATTACTAGTTGTCTATAGATTTTTTGTTTCTCCACTGAAACAAAATGCACATAAGCATCCATCGTTTTAAACTTTATGTGCAAGTGAAGTTTTACCAAATGACTGAGTACAGTGGGTGTCTTGTGTCTCAAGTTGTCACATTTTTACATTGTTGACCTTTCCTACATTCTGTGGACATCCATTCCCCAGTGATCTAGACCACTTACTCTCAGTTCACTTCCCCAGGCTAGTTTGTGTCAGTGGTTTTAGCAGTATCTTAGCCTATATTTTACACAATGAGTCTTTAGCTCTTCATTTGTATGCTCACAGTCCGGCATTTGGGTAAAGAGATCAACACAAACAGATAATACCAGACACAGTGAATGAAGATATTTGAGATACATACACATTATAGCTTTTCCAGACAATTTAATCTGGTGTGAATCAATCCATACCCCTGTTGTTCAAGGTCAATGTGTGCTCTCTGTCGGAAAAAAAAACAGAAAATTTGATACAACATAGCTGCTGGTTTGTTATTCGGTCTAACGTTAACTGAATGTGGCATAGGAAAATCAAACTGAAAGTAAGTTACTGTGCCCCATTCAGTTAGTGTTAGCTGACAGCTCACTATTGAGTCTATGTTATATCAAATTTTCTCATTCTTTTTCCTACCGATAGCACTTGGTATTGTTGAGACCTCGAACAACAGGGCTATGGTTTGATTCCATTGATCCATTCTCTGAACACTAGGTTATTGAGCATTGAGCAATGTGTTAAAATGAATAACTACTTCTGTGTATTGTTCTTTTATTCATACTAATAATTAGTAATTCTCTACAATTCATGCTTATAAATAGTCCCTGCAGACAAATCTATAATGATTTATTTATACAGGTCATATTCAGTTGGATCCTTGCATGTAGACTAAATCTAGACAGACTTGTAGACAAGGTGATGTGCAAGATGATGACAAGTCCTCCGTTCTGTCAGATGACAGCAGTCTTAGCAAGTGTACCTTTAACTTCATCAGCCAACACACCCACAGGTAGACCTGATCAATTAGCTCATCTGTCTATTTTGTATTGATTTATGTAAGGGATAACGGCTGACGAGGTGACCAGTTCAATGGAAATAATTGCGAGTTGAGGGTGGTGAGTCATTATTTCCAATTATGGTCACCCTGAGGGCCGTTATCCTGCTTATCTACCAATTTAGGTGTGAATATGCTGAATATTATATACGAATCATGTTCATGAAGTACAGAAAATAACCTAGCAACAATTAAGAGGGGACAATACAGCATGAAATACTTTACTACGGTTGTTATAGTCACCATTCACAAGTGCACTGATATGGAATGGGGATTGAAATTTTTCAAATCTATTTCAAAGGTAGCCAGTTATACAAAGTTAATTCCCACCTCATCAGCCAATCAGAAAAGAGAATCCTATTGTTCAGAGGGATAACATTCTATTTCGTCTTTCATGCGCTTGAGTTATGGATGCTTAGCCACCCTTAAGTAGACTGACATTCAATTCTATTTGGTCCAACTCTGCTGCCACACATTTTATACAAAGCATGGCAATCAGCAAGTTTCAGAGGAGACTCAAGGCTCATATCATACACAGCCCAAAAGCATTGGAGGTCATGCAGCCTCTTAAACTTCTGATGACGGCAGGATTGTGCCTTTCTGATTGACAGCAGCAGAAATCGTTACAAAGGCGAACAAAACAGGGCAGTGAGTGGCAGGCCGGAGAGAGGCAGGATCAGCAATCAATCAGGTCTGCTACCAAGCACAGAGCACTCAGCAGGACAAACACACACAGTCATGGCCTGGCACACATGTTCAACAGGGGAGGCTGTAGGGTCCTATAGCACACTGAGATAGCCTTTTCATTCTTCATGAACACCAATCCTAACACCAAGAGCACCAGAAAATATTGTATATCTACTACATATGAACTTCTTCTCTATAAGTTCAAGAATAAGCATATTTAAAATTATGTAAGTGATAACGGCTGACAAGGTGACCAGTTTGGTAATGGTGAGGTGGAGGCAAAGAACTCCGGTGACGCACGAAGCACAGCGCAGAGTTGCTTCCGCCGAGTCATTATATCCATCGAACTGGTAACCTTGTCGGCCATTATCCTGCTTACCATTTGTATTTAGGATATAGGCTAATTCTATCTATAACTTTCTTTATATTTAGAAATCATGTGCATGAACTACAGAAAGTAACTTATTATAGCCACAGTTAAGGGGGAAAAGTACGGCCTGAAAAAACTTTAGTACAGTTGTTATGGTTACCATTCATAAGTGCATTGATATGGAACAGTGATTCAAATTTTTTGGATCTACTTGAAAGGTATCCAGTTAAACAAATTTAATCCCCACCTCATCAGCCAATCAGAAAAGAGAATCATATTGTTATGGGAGATAACAAAACCTAAACTCTGATCCAGTCTTTCCACAGTTATTTTCAGAACATACCAGTACATTTGTCTCTCAGTTCTAACTCATGAGCACCCTCCCTCTGGTTTTCTGAGCAGCCTGCAGTTTAAATATTGTCACAGTTGCTTTAGTGTAAGCTCTGGTTTATTGGCAATGGTCTTACACTGGTGAATAACATACTAACATACTGTACCATTTATTGTTATTTCCATGGCAAAAATGGTGTTTCCAATATGTTTTTTGAATTCAGACACAAACACTGGACAATACTGATTAAATTATTTTGTATTACCTAAATATTTACCCCTTTGTTGTTCCTAAGAACAGCCAGCTTTTGAGTAAACTGTGCTATGTTAACATTATCATCCATTTTCCATCTTTAAAACATGGTTGATTTTCAACATCAACCGGGTTTTAACTTCACACAGAAAAAATGCTTTTGTTGGTGTCTCATTCATTACTTTTTTAAAAATTTATTGCACATTGTGTTTCGTCTTTCAGCATGACAACACTGAGCAGTTTGCCCTACGTGATTCATGCCTCTAATACCTAGTTTACTGGCCCACAGACCAAGTGGCAAACAGTGTTCCTCATGATCAGTCTAGATGGAATGAAGAACAGCGTCATGTCTTCATGCTTAGTCTCAGCTTTGGGTGGGGATGCATGAAGGGCCCTTCATTCTCTTGTATTATTATTAATGTGAAATAATTCAAAGCAGCATATAGACCTCCTTAAGACATCCAACCCCATGAATAATCAAAGGGCCTTCAGTCCCTTAGAGTAATGCTGTGTGTGTAGTGACAGCTACAGGCAGCATGAAAATGACAGGCCTCCAACAGGGAGATGTAGTGTAAATTTTATGAGTGACAAAGGAGATTAGCCGAGGCTGCGCTACATGCTAGCCTGTGACCTCTGAGGGAGAGAGAGCATGCTGGGAGCAGGAGGGAGGTGCCCAGGGGCACAACTACAAGGCTGGGCTGCCAAGCAGTCAAAGGCCCGCTGCCGAGACACATCACATGCTTTTGAGATGGTAAAAAGTGTAGAAAATTCTGTCATTTGTGTGTTGTACTGTCGTCACATGGAACATTGCACATTTTGCATTAATGGATAAAAACTGCACTGCTCTGATGTAAAGCGTGT
This sequence comes from Tenualosa thibaudeaui, assembly GCA_027481765.1. Classification (NCBI taxonomy): domain Eukaryota; kingdom Metazoa; phylum Chordata; class Actinopteri; order Clupeiformes; family Clupeidae; genus Tenualosa; species Tenualosa thibaudeaui. Next base: position 1,587,842 of record JAIFZK010000005.1, read on the forward strand.
ATGTAGAGGTTTGCTGCTCTATGTGAGGAGCAGAAAGAGACACACAGATGAATGTCTGGCTCTGATGGCATAAACACACCAGCAATTGTTACCTCCTGGCCTTTCCCTCACTTTCACCTCTTTCAGCTCTCTCTCCTCCCTCTGCATTCTTGCACTGTCTCCCCACTCATGCCCTATTGTGTTGCCCACCATATCATTACTGGGAACTTTTTACTTCCACACAATGCTCTAGTCACTTTGGATTTGTGTGTGTGTGTGTGTGTGTGTTTGCAGCTAGGTCTGTCTTTACTCTGGCAGCATGACTGACTCATGGTCAGGAGGTTATTGTGTCACCATCACTTCATTGCAGAATGGCATCAGTTGGTAAGAAGTACAATGTGTGTGTGTCTGTGTGTGTGTGTGCGCTCATCCACATGTGTGTCAGTCTGCTCCACTTGTCAGGGAGCTGATGTCCTGACATGTTCTCAGTGATGTCCATGCATAAGCGTGTGTGTGCGGAAACAAGATGTCTGCTGCTCATTCCTCTCTGGAGGTGTTCCGTTAAAGTCACGATAGATGCAACATGGCCCTCGTCGTTGTCCCCGGCAATGTTACAAAATCTCCCCGGCCATCTCGCCGTCTGGTTTGTTCCAACAAGTCGTGGCTGTCCACTCACGTCTTGTCTTGTCAAGTGGCTGACATTCTGATTTAATCAAGAGCCACGGCTGCCAGATGAATTAGATCACTATCAAAAATGTGCCAGGAACTCCTTGTCCCTCACTTGTCAGGACCAAACTCATCTGCTCACTTATTTATCACAGGCCCTTCTCCCCACAGACACGCAGAGTGGCCCCTTACCAGAAAGACAGACCTTATCTCTCTCAAAGAACTGGCTTTGTTCAATCTGGACACTATCCAGGTATTGTATTGCTTTCTCACAGCTTAGATCCCATTGTGCAACGCAGTGAACATGAAATATAAACAAACAGGGCATTCCCTCAGTGGAGACATTCTCTAATGTCTTTTGATTTGGAGCAGACGAGTTTGGGCTGGTTTTAAGGGGCTGTGCATTGGATAAGGCCCGTCTTGTCTGAATTCTTTTGTAAGATATGAGCTATGTGTCTTAGTGAGAGCATGCAGCCTGCTGGGCCCCATCGCCCTCATCATGTGTCGGCTTTTGCCCGAAACCTGTCACCCCATCACTTCCAGCATCTTACTGAATCCTCCAGGGGCCCTCGTGGACTCAAGTGGCACAAACTAACCCACTAACTGTATAATTTCTGCAGTCATTCTAGAAAGACAGTGATGCCTCCAATGTGAACAGGCTATGACAGAGACATGAAGTAAAAAGGCTTTTTTTAATAAAAAATTAAAGGGGCAAATTCAGACGCATTTACTTACTTGTCTTTTCCCCCTTCTGTTTAAATGAATATTACATCACAATTCCCCTGCAGCCCAGGAGAGCCTTCTACATGAGACATGTTAGATCCCTCTGAAGTGGACTCTTCAAAACCATTTTGTTCATTTTGAGAGCTATCCTCTTCTCCTTCTTTGTTCTTTAACTCATATCATCCTGAAATTAGGGTCAGTTTGGGACCACCATTGTGTCACATTACCATTTAGTATACCATTAGTATATCATTTATTATTGTATGCATTATTACATGATGTAATAATGTAAAATATAATATATATGCTGCATATGTGTTTATGAATAAAGATATATATGGCATTGAATGTAATAATGCTATTTCATGGGGTACACCTGAGAAATGGAGCCTTGAGTAAGCAGGGAGTGACTTACTGTGGAGATATGGTTTGAATAGGGACTAGAAAGACACTTCATTTCAAAAGCCACTCTCATTTCCCATTGCCAAAGGCAAATCTTCTAAATGGATGTCACTCGTTCGATTCAATCCAGCAGAGAGAATACCTTTCACTGATGCTGGGCCTCTACATTCTTTTGATTCATTCACTTAGCTTCTCTACTCTCAACTGGAGGGGAAAACATGGAGGAGGCAAATATTTCCCTAAGATGTACACAATTTAAGATTGCATGAGCGTTTCTATTAAATTGATTGGTCTGTTCCACAGACGAACTGAATCATTTGTGAAGCAATGAGACTGACTCCCACGTGAACGCAGAGCTTCCACTCAGTGGTAAATAGAGCACTTTGAGAATGAAATGTCAGATTCCTGTAATACTTCTATTACAGTGCTAACTACATTTACTAAACACACTCCACTCTATCTGATTTCTTTGGTGATGAATTTTTAAAGCTAGATTTAAAAAACTGCTCTTGTCTGTCTGTTCAGGACACAAGGGAGGAACACACCGATTTGTGTTCATCTTTATTTCCCCTGGGTCTTGTAGCTGTGTCGATAGGAACCTGCTTGTTATGAAATGAAAATTCGAATAAAGAATACGTTCTACTTTCATATGAGCTAAGTACTGAAGCACAGCACTAACCCTTGAGACTCTTAAACATGCACTCAAAGTAACAAACTCCCTTGAAAACAAATGTTGCAGGGATGCAAGATCCCACAATCACACATTATTGAGGATAAACAAACACTGTAGTAGCACTGTGTGAATTCCAGATGAATAGATGATTGCAGTGTTTTCAAACTATTTTTACTGAAGTTTTTGTACAACTCCATGTTTATGACTACCACAATAGCAAACAACCTCCTGAAGCTATGATATATAATTGCATAGACACTGGTCCTCTGTCCTTGTAAAGCAGTACCAGGTAAGTCTGTGATTTTTTTTTTAGAATTTTTTTTTAGATATTTTATTGCCTTTATTATGATAGGTAAGTAGAGAGTGAAAGGAATATTGGTGAGAGATATGGGGAAGGATCAGGAAACAACCTCAGGTTGGGCTCGAACCCAGGTCCTCTGGTTTATGGTATGACTTTCCCCACTAAGCCACAGTTCCTGCAAAGCCTGCAAGTTTGTACCTCCGGCACCCCCCCTATAAGCGCAGAAAAAAAGACAACAACCTTATACATTTTCACCAATCCATGTGGATTTGTTTGCAAACCAAAGAATAGGAACCAATGATGATCATTTTCGAAGAATTATGTTGTGGCAAAGTAATAAACATGATTTTGGTTTCATTCTGTTTCAGTTTCGTTTTCACCAGTGTTTTTGTCCAGCAAGTGCTTGTAACTGTACTCAGCAGTGGCAGGGGCTGCTGAGAGAGCCATCATTCACCCTGTATTGAGCCATTTAACCATCAAAGTGACTATGAAGCTGGTAAATGAACCTAAAACAGTATCAAATGTTGCCTGGTGTCCCTTTAAAAAATGTTACTTGAAACTCCAGATTTGTACAAATATGTTGTGCAAGTGTGCTGCCACTTCGCTTTAGCAGTGCGAGCAGTCAGCTCTCCCATCCATTATGCGGGACTGTACGGGCTGTGGAGAGGAAGTGTGCTCCGATTGAGATGTCCACTTCCAGCTCACTGGTTTGATAGTTCCATCATGGACAGCGGAGGGAAGGCTGACAGTTGGGCTGCTCCGAGCCAGCTGTTTTCATGCTCAGAGGCTTCTGGAAATATGCGGCTGAGATGAGGGATTGTTAGTAGATTATTAAAGAAAGTGACGTGCGGAAAACATGCATCCAGTCGTAGAAAATCATGAGCTACTTGCCGCTCAAACTCACGATACACATTATGGCATTTCTAGGCGGCTTTGTTGCAATGGATTGACTCTGATGGGATTGATTTTATGTGAATATTCTGCACTAATAAATCAGAGACAAATTTGGGCTTTTTTTTATATAATGAAAAAAAATTGTTCATATTTATTGGTATATCTTCTCAGGTTATTTATGCAAACCATTTGGTGACTACAGTCTATATGGGATTTTGTGACTAAACATAGAAACATGGAATCTCTCTTCTTTATCATGCACAGAATTAGTTTGGTGTGATATTGATCATTTCAAAGGTAGTATTGACTACTGACAAATAAAATATCGATTTAACACATAAATCTTTCCTGATTTATATAATCAAAATGTGCTTTGAACACTTGTACACGTTTACAAGATCTTGCAAAAAGTGGTTTAGGCCATGTCTTTGACCACTCTATAGGCTAGTCGATTTTTGGAACTGCAATCCTTAGATTATCCACTGTGCCTGTGTGTGGACTTTATCATTGAGGATGACCTATATTATAAGTCTTGCTTTCACTCAAAACAAAAACACTGAAGATTAAAAGATGAAATCAACAGTCTGCAGACTGCATATCTGTCTCTGTGGCAGCAGTCTCAAGGACAAAAGAGATGATGGAAGGTTGAATTCTCCAAAGCAAACATATGTAATATACAGGACATAATGCTGTTGTGTATGGTGTCATAAACCATATCTATAGATGCTGTGCAAGTCTTAAGGAGTAAAAACAAATTAATACCCAAAGAGTGCCAAGAGTGCACTAAAGTTTTACTATGGCTGTATGTTAAGGTTTTTTGGTTCCCCCTCCTCATCTTCTATGGTTTAATTTGAAAGCATCTGTGACCTAAAAGCTTCAGCCAATGCAAAATGAATGTAATACTGAGTGACCTACATGTTCATTTTGGTGCATCCTGCAATTGCTACAACTAACAAAATACAGTTTTGTCTACTGTCATTACAATAAGTTGTAATCCTGTGCCTGATAAGCCTTGCAGTGCTACAATGGCAACCAGCAGAGTGCATGCATGTGCCTCCACCAAGATCCAACTGACCCCTTCATAGCATATCTTGCAATGTAAGCAAACCCCAAACTGATAACACTTTATTTTAAGGAGTATGTGTTATCATTGAACTAGATTAAGGTGTCTAAGGTGTACATGTCCAATAGTTTCATATAGGATAGGATAGGAAAATTATCATTAATCATTTGCTGGGCATTTAATTACTAATTTCTTATTCTCAATTAATAGATTTATTCCTGGAACATCCTGAACTACTGATTGGCATCAATGTAAGTTTCATGTAATAGGAATAGAAATATATACTATATTGTGTCCTGTGTGCTTGTATAGACAGATTATTTGTACTGTACTTCCTGTTGATAAGCTATGGGATAAAGCTTCATTATTCAATGCAATGGCACAGCAGGTCCAAATAATTGTACGCACCCAGGTGACTATAGTGGTGATTGGTAGCAGTAATGTTGTGCCCACTCACTGTATTTACATTTTTTATATAATCATGAAATAAAATAATGGAAATGGGAATTATATTGTCAGAGCGTTTTTCTGAAATGTAGGACAATTGCCCTACAAGCACCCCACTGGATATCATAGACTCCAGTTGTGAAATTAATCTTCTGTGATGAAAAAAAGATAAAATCTAGATTCAAATAAAGCACACAGACTTTTAGACATCCAGACACACAATAATATGTCACACCCACTGTGCTACATGAATCAAACATCATGAATCAAACCGTGTGGTTCCTTAACCATTAGGGGCGGTGGTAGCCTAATGGTTAAGGAACCTGCCTAGTGTGCAAGTAGTGTGAAAAGTTGTGGGTTCGAATCCTAGCTGCCACCGCTGTGCCCTTGAGCAAAGCACTTATGCTAAATGCATAAATGTAAATATATATATATATATATATGTATATGTGGTGAAATATTGAAAAGACTTCAAGGTCTAACTGTTAATAGTCATAATTACATAATCTATGGGAGGTTAAAGATGGAAAAAAAGAAATGATAATGAACTGTCAAAAAAAGTGCAATTATCAAAATTTGAAATGAAATATTTACATTTGGCTTCTTCTTTTCTTGATAAGCATGAGTAATTTGTAAATGGAGAAATGAAAATCTAAACTTCACTTTGGCTTTGCATTTTCCTCGTGATGCGTCAAAATAAAAAAGCTAATGAAAGCTAACAAAAATGACACCTGCTGGCAATTTACTTTCCATTTTCCACAGTATAATTTGTCCCACTTCTGTAGTGTGATGGTGTTATTACTGTCTCTGTCAAACACCGTAGCTAAAGCCCTGACCACATACACATAAACACACTTATACTCTCACTCTTGTTCTCCCTCTATCACTCAATCGATCAGTCTTTATTTATATTTATGTTGACTGCCACAGAACAGGGCAACTGACAGACATATAGGTGAAGGCATTACAGCTTTTGTTCCTGGGGGGCATTCGCCCCCACATTGGGCCTCAAGGTCCAAAATAAGATGGCTGGACACAAATTTTGCTGAATAATTCCAAACCCCCAAATGGCTAAAAAAGACTAAATCAGGCGTTTCTGGTTTCTCAGTAAATTTTGGTTGGCCATCGATAGGACACCAAAACATCCAGCGACATGAAACTTGGTGTCCATGCAACCCGACTAGGCCCATAATGCCCCCCCCCCCAGCCCTGGCACTGACCTCCCTGGAGGAAGACAGATTGGTTGGACCAAACACTTTAAACAGATCTATTTTTCAAAGAATTTTTACTCAGTTTCCATGGTCTATGGACAATATGATAGACATATTCTTAAGGGATTAACGCAAAAACAACATTGCAACATTGTGATCAAGCATGCCATGCAGGAACATACAAAACATACTAAAATGTTGAGCCATTGAATAAATATCAGTTATAATACATATCAGTGTGCCTGAATCTCAGAAGATGAGCAGGTATTTGACAGATCTGAGAAGATGACAATACTCCAAGCAGTCTTTGTCCAATATTTAGTTGATCAAATCTGTAATCCTCATTGTCACCACATCATTGTTAGTGTGACTAGTGTCACTTTGATTAAGTGATATTAGTTAGTTATGACATTATTGGCTGCAACTATTACATTTTTGCATTTTTTAAAATTCATCCAGCCATTAATGAAATAGTCATCAAATAATGTAACTTGTAACTTACATTATTATATTATATATATATATATATATATTACTGGCAAAACCCATTACATTATTGGTTAAGAAATTTTATTACATTATCGGCAAGTTCTTACATTATTGCTTTTATTACATTAAAAATAGCCAAATCAATTACATTATTGGCAGTTATTACATTCTAAACAGTCTTTGTGTTTTGTTTTAGCAACATTATACAATAATTAGTCAAACAAATTCAAAATAATACCTACTAGTCAAAATAATACCTTTTATTATTATTATTATTTACAAGAGTCTCTTTGTTCAAAAACTCCCAGTGCTATGGTCAACCTTTGTCAGTCTCATGCCTTAATGTTTCCATGAGGGCTTTGGAGTTGATTTCCAGCAGTGCACATGGTATGCATAGAAGAGCTATTTTTACTATTCTCTAGACCACCCAGACGAGAGGAAAGGAGCGCAAAAACACTATTTGTTTAGCAGTTGCTGGCATATTGTTCTACAAAAAAGTGTACCTGAAACACATATCAAGCCACCTAAAAAAATAGAAAAGAGAGGAGAAAAAAGAACATTCAGTTTCAGTTGATGTGTAACCTCCAGTGCTGCTCAGTCATCTAAGAAGCATTAACTCTACGCTTTGTTTACCCGCGTGCGCACTTACCATTCCCAAGGGTGCTGCAACCTGTGTGTAACTCACCCTTAGGGCCCCCCAGTATTTTTCACCACGAAATGAAATTTTATGGCATGCGAGATTAGCCGACACTAATGCAAGGTCAAAAATAATAGAATCAATAGGCCTAGCTGGGTGAAGTTAACATTTACAGAAAATAAAGGCCTCTGAAAAGCGCTGTGGCGAACAGAATGAAAGGAGTCTCTGCTGAATTCATATTGATGTCTTTTCATTATTTCTCATAATTTGACTTTTTTCTTTTGTGCACTGTAGTGGTCAGCCACTGTGGTTTATCACCCATTGTGTTTTGCTCTGCTCAGAGGTGTGTGTGTGTGTGTACACAATAATGGCTAGTGTCACAGTGTTACTGTCAGCACTGACTTGTCCCGGCCAATGTGAACGTCCTTGTGTAATTGATGAATGGTAGACATGGGGGTGTGATTGAGGAGGCCGTGGTGCCTTGTTAAGAACCCAGTGCTGATGCCTCAGCAACACAACACCAGCAATTGGCCAAACCCACGATCATAAAAGGGACAAAATAAACCACATGGCCCGTCTGAAAAACACATCTGGGTCCACCTACTCCTACCCTATGGCACTGGATAATAGTGTAAGCAATAAATATTATACAGTACTGTTCATTAGTACTTGGGTTGCGTTACATTTCTTTCAAAACACATCCTCTCTGAAGGATTCAATAGTGATTCATTTGCACCATTTAAGTACAAACTGACTGCTTTAACACTGAGGAAAATTATATAAACAGATATAAGTAGTAAATAATGTATAAAAAAAAATATGAAAATTGGACAGATACACAACCACATTCCTTTTGGGAGTAAAACAATTACACATGAATGCCCATAGTCATGATTTTAATACGCCCTCTCTGATAAAAGGCAATACCTTTGTGTAACCCTTGGTTTGGAGTGTGAAGTGAGTTGTTACCCTACACCTCACACTGCTATCCTGTCAGTCTCTCTGATAGACAGATAGAGAGAGAGGGGGAGATAGACAGAGAGAATGGGGGAGAGGGAGAGGGGATTGTGTGCCTCTCCGGCACTGCCATTGTCACATCAACTGTTTTTATTACTGTCATTATAGTTTAACATCGCACTGTTAATTCTGTTAATTAAAAAGCTGATTGCTTTTGCCAGTCTGTGATCTCCATTTGGTGGGCCCATATGGTAGAAGATTACTTGTTGTAAATTTCAATGAAGCCCTATCAGTGTTGGGCTACATATAATCAAATAGTACAAGATTCAAAATGAAGTCTATAAAGTGCAATTATCACACACACATGCATCTCATCCACACAAAATGTTCACTTAAAACTTTGCTAGGGGTTTAAGCTGTACACAGTTTGTAAATAACTGTATTGTGTTCCATTGCAAAATAATTGCATAATGTGTTATATTGCCAAATTGTGAAATGTTAGCATTGACTGTTTATAATAAAATAAAATAATACTATTTTTAATAACACATGAAACTCTTTTCCATTTTTTGTTTAATATTCCCATACATAGGTCTGCTACCAGTAGGATGATAGAGACTGAGTCAATGTTTGATAACATCTGAAAAGTCAAGTATATTGAAACCCTGTGGTGTAAGTTGGGTGGGGGGGGGTGAGCATCTTCAAACACATAAAACACACACACACACGCACACACAGGCAAACACACACACACATACACAAAGACAGAGTGAGTGCGAAAGAAAAACAAAGCAGTGACACACAAGCTTGTGAAGAACAAGCAGGAGCCACATGGGAGAACTTGTTCTGCTCTTTCTGCTGTCAGACACACAGACAGAGGAGCGATGCTGTGTCTGTTCCAACATACTGCAACTAACACAGGATCAGGGTGTCAAAAGGGCCTGGGCTTTCAGAGAGTACAACAAAAGGGAAAGTGAGGTGGTAAAAGCTCGCATCTGTCCATCAGTCAGTCTAGTCCTCCCTGGCTGAGAGTAGACTGGAGATTACACTGAGGACAATTTGACTACCAACAGGAAGGTCACACGCAGAGACACGCAAGTCAGATTTAGGAAAGTAATGCACTGTGTCTGTTTGCTTACTAGGGTTAGTACCTGAATCAAGACAACCAGATCACTCCAGTGCTATTTTACAAAAGAAGGGTATTTTGTGCTGGAGCTTGTGTATAGTGAATGTGTGCATTATGTGTGTATGCTTGTACTGGAGTGTAATTTTTTTTTAATGTACAAGCCCTGTGCTTTGAAGAGTAGGGGATATCTCAGATTAAGTGCTGTATACACATTAAAGTTTGCTTATTTGGTTCTCTTTTGCCCACAAGATCAAAATCCAAAATATGAGTATACAACTATCAGTCTACCATACAAAGACTGCACAACATGGTTTGTTGTATTTATAGCCCAGTGAGGCCTACAAGAGAGCTGAGACTACTGCTGGGATACTGAACACTGCCCCTCCCATAGGAAAAAGAAATATATAAAGCTTCTAAAAAGACTAATAGAAAAGGCTCATAAAAACCCTTTACTCTATGGCTATACAAAACATTTGTGGCCCATACTACAACAGTGGCCCCTTTCTCATTTTCCTCATATATGAATATGTAGGTAACATGCATAAAATGTATATAAAACTGTGAAAATAAATAAATAAATAAATAAATATAAAATATATACACACACACATATTTATATATATATATCTTTTTCTTCCACAGTTTTATATACATATGCATATATGTTTATGCATATGTTATATATATATATATATATATATATATATATATATATATATATATATATATATATATATATATATATACATGTTATATACGTTTTTTATATGTAAAGTGTATTTTTTTTAGATGAAAAGATTGTACTATACGTGCGCTGTGAGACAACAGTATCACAAAAGGTGCTGTATAAATATATAACTAAGTTGAACTGAATTAAATTGAACTAAATATGTGATTTCATTAAGCTATTACAGGGACTTCTACTACTTCAACTTCTTTAAAACCTCTGACTAATCACAGTTTACTTGCAAACCACTAAAAATAATTGATCTGTGATCCTATCAAAGACATGGCTGTAAGGCAAGTAGTTCACACAAAATAATTTCTTTTCAACATTTCCGCAACTTTAAAGATGAAATGAAATAGCACCAATATGGCAACAGTAGCATAATGAAGACCTATTTAGAGATTAAGTAAAGTGCTGTGCACAATACTGTAAGCAGGATATCAAACTGTACATAATATTTAAAGCATGCATGTCAGGGTTTTCTTTGCTGTTACTTAACCTTAACAGAATCTCTGTGATCATCCCAATTATACTGCTGCCTCTTTGGGACAGAGGCGGCACCCAGTCATCTCTCCAGAGTTGCATCTGCAACAAACCAACGCTTTTTTATTCAGTCTTTGTATCCAATTTTTCTGTTCTTTATCCTATCAGCAGCAAACGGTGCTGGGATGTGTATTGATTGACACTGAATTTCTCCTTTAAATAATTGACAGGTGAAGAGATCATTGGGATTGTCTTGTCTAGAATGGGGCGAGCCTCCCCTTTTTACTTATTGGTCCCCTGAAGATTATTGACATGAAGAACATCTGTGGGGAATACTGTTGTTAGCTGCTGCCTTCTGAATGTGGTACGTCTGCATTGAGTACATATGCCCAGGCCAGTTTATCCACCTTTACTCCACTGCCAGGAAAGATGTCAACCGTAAAAGCTAAGTAGAAAACATCCCATTAGAATGTTAAATTTTAGGATATATTAAAACTATATAACTTAGTTATAGTAGTAGTAGTTTATAAAATATATATTTCTATAGACTCAGTATATTAGGTCTGTGATACTCATTACAAGCATGCCTGACCAACTATGATGTATCGATTTCTTAAGAGAAATCATTTTCGATGATGGAAAACTAGTCATATCCATGTCTCCACTCCCTGCATCATCTGACAAGGACACAATATAAGCAGAAAACGTGTAGACAGTGCAGGTGTCAAACTCTAAAGCCATTGGCAAATGTATATGGTAGGGTTGTTTAGCTTGTTGCATGTATCAGTTGTACAATATTTTTCATTTCTGTACAAGACTAGCACAGTAGAAACAAAGTCATTGTATATACAGTTAAAAAACAGATCTACCTCACAATCTGTTATATTCTGTATGATATACTTCTAAAAATTAAATCACCTGGATGACTGGGATTTGGCAAACTGGGGGACTGCACTGAAGATGGGGGATTGCAGGTGTGCTGAGGGAAATATGGGAGAGATGGTAATGATGGGGCACGGTCGGACCCCGATGTCATGCAAGAGCCCAACTGGTCCATCTAGAGACAATAAAGAAAAAAATAAAGGAAACCTTTCATCTATCATCATCAGCTTTCATTACTAATCCTTAAGACATAAAGTTCCACAACTAGTAGGCCTAGCCAGTAAATCAGTGACACCATGAAGAACTATGTCCTTCCACTTCTGACATTCCTCCTCCAAGTCCTTTTGTTGTCCCAATTTAGTGACATTTTTTTCGCAGTTGATTGAGGTTGTCTTCTAAAGTTCATGATACTACTTACTAGTACATCTTGTAAAACCTGACTGTAATATCAACCTTGTAGACTTTTGACTTGTTGTGGTTTCTTGTGGAAAATGGAAGTTAAATCTTACCAGTCACAAACTTTACATTAGCTCTATAATGTTCAAAAATGGACATTTATTATATTTGAATATACTGAGTAGTGCCTTCTAACAGCAGAATCTGTAATACCTGCTGATATGTCCTCTTGTTCAAATAAGATAAACCATATAGCGGGAATGACTATATGGTTCATTATATTTTATATCCTGCAATATTTGCGTGAAAGACGCAGTGAGAAGGATTGTCAACTGCAGAATGCATACTGCATAAACTTGATTACAATCATCTTTGATTGTGTTTCTTCATTGTATGTTCATGATGTTGAAAAGAAAACACTCAGAAGAAAATAAATGCACATTATCACTCAGACAGACCATGTAGTCCATGATGCAAGTTGGATTTCGCAGCTTTGTCATTTCAGAGCTCTTTATGTCCTAGTACATCTCCCACTGAAAAACACTGAATTTTCAATCCAATTGACAGTTTGTGCAATATCTCCTAAATATATTGAAGGATCTTTACCAAACTAGTGTCATGATTGTGTCAGGTAAACAATACACGGAGAATGCAAAACTCAGACAGTCCAGTAGGTGGCCGGAATTGTCGAGAGCAGGATCATGACACTAGTTTGGTAAAGATCCTTCAATATATTTAGGAGATATTGCACAAACTGTCAATTGGATTGAAAATTCAGTGTTTTTCAGTGGGAGATGTACTAGGACATAAAGAGCTGTGTTTTTGGATGACATCTTAATTTTCTCTAAGTCCCTATCAGAGCACATCACCCACGTCCGCACGGTCCTGAGACGTCTGCTCGAGTATCAACTCTATGTAAAAGCTGAGAAATGTGAGTTTCATCAGGAGTCGGTCTCCTTCCTCGGCCACGTCATCTCCCCGGGGTCCATCCATATGGACCAGTAGAAGGTGAGGGCGGTTTTGGAGTGGCCTACACCCACCAATCGTCGAGGGCTGCAGAGTTTTCTAGGTTTCGCCAATTTCTACCGGCGATTTATACGAAACTTCAGCACCATCGCCGCTCCACTCACTGCCCTGACCTCCTCGAAGGTCAGGTTTTCCTGGTCATCTGAAGCAGGGAAGGCTTTCGAGGAACTGAAGAGGCGCTTCACTTCGGCTCCTGTCCTGACCCAGCCTGATCCCGAGCGTCAATTTATCGTTGAGGTCGATGCCTCCGAAGTGGGCGTTGGAGCAGTCCTTTCTCAACGCTCCTCCAAGGATAACCGTATCCACCCGTGCGCCTTCTTCTCTCATCATCTCTCACCTGCGGAACAGAACTATGATGTGGGGAACCCGGAACTTTTAGCCGTCAAGTTAGCCCTGGAGGAATGGAGGCACTGGCTAGAGGGCACCCCGGTACCGTTCCTCGTGTGGACAGATCATAAAAATTTACAGTACATTAGTCAAGCTAAAAGATTAAACCCCCGACAGGCACGTTGGTCCCTATTTTTCTCCCGTTTCAATTTCAATCTCTCTTACCGTCCTGGCCACAAGAACACTAAACCCGACATGCATTATCCCGACAGTTTACTTCTTGCAAAGAGAGCCCTGACCCAGACCCTATCATTACGTCTAATCGTATTGTTGGAGCGGCCCGCCTCAACATTGAGTCGCTCGTTGTGGCGGCTCAAGCAGACGAGGCGGGTCCCAGTCAGTGTCCTATTAATCGCCTGTATGTTCCCAGTTCTGTTCGTTCACAGGTCCTACAGACGTCGGTCCCGAGCCCCCTTCTACCGTCAGGGTCAACGGGTGTGGTTGTCCACACGAGACCTGCCTCTGAGGGTCAAGTCCCGCAAGCTTTCCCCACGGTTCATCGGCCCATTTCCCATCACCAAGATCATCAGTCCCACAGCCGTCTGCCTCAAACTCCCTTTTCCTCTACGCCGCATCCACCCCACCTTTCATGTATCCCACATTAAACCCTTTTATCTGTAGCCCCATGCATCCAACTCCTGCTCCCCCACCTCCCCCCCGCCTCATAGATGGATCAGAGGCTTACACAGTTAAAAGACTCTTGGACGTTCGTCGCCGGGGCCGGGGTCTCCAGTACCTCGTAGACTGGGAGGGCTACGGTCCTGAGGAGAGGTGCTGGGTTCCGGCCCGGCATATCCTAGACCCACACTTAGTCAAGGACTTCCGTCGCCAACACCCTGGAGGCGTCCGTTAGAGGGGAGGTACTGTCATGATCCTGCTCTCGACAATTCCGGCCACCTACTGGACTGTCTGAGTTTTGCATTCTCCGTGTATTGTTTACCTTGTCCATGTGCTTCTGTTTTGCTGTCTGTCCTGCCCCTTTCTCCTCCCCTGCTCTGCACCCGGCCCTCATGTCCTTGATTGCTGTAATGAGTTTCACCTGTCCCTTGTTTGTTACATTGCTCCCTTCCCTATATATTCCTCAGCCCCTGACTTGTACCCCTGTAAATAAATTTTTTGCATCAATCTGCTTTTGGGTCCCGTTCAGTCTGTTACAACTAGACACATTTAATCACCACAAAGGCCACATGGGCTCCCAAGAGATCAAAGGTCAAGTTCCAGTGGGGTCATACATGAAATATTGCTGCAACCTCTGTCCATACAGAGTTACACCTGGCAGAAGCATAGTGATGGTGAAGAAAGTGCAGGCAGAGGCTTATGGCTGAATTATGGTTCTGCGTATACTCAACGTAAAGGGCACTGCGTTACTTTGTTGCCGTTGTTTTTCTATTATGGTTCTGCATCAAGGTTGTATGTGCCGCAAAGCAATTCACCGCCACAGCGCTAGGGAACATTGAGTCACAAACTTGCATTTATTCATTGTTGAGTGCTTACCTTCTGATTCTAGTATCTGTGTTCGCAAGCATACTTCACCAGATCGCTTTGAGTGGCACTATCTACCCTTCAACCATGAAGTCGAGTCTAGCAAATTCCTTTGTAATTTCTTATGTCATGTCATTCCTTTGTGTTCCTTTTGTTAACATTACTGTTAAAAGAGGCACTGTATATTTCAACAACCTCGTTGTTATTGCAAAAAATATATCAGAACTATCACAAGATTTCTGGGTAGTGAGTTTATGCTTTAGCAAGCAAACTTCTCATGACTGCCTACAAAGTACCCTACTGCCTGCTGACAAAGCACTAATCTAAAATATTATTGAAAGATAGGCACAGTACAATTGGGAAATCCTGCCACTGAATTCAAAACAATGTTTTAAATTATTTACAAAGCCTATAGAGTACACTAGCATGTTGCTAAAAGTACCTACAGGGGCCTCCTGAAATATGCCGGCAAACACAACAAAGCAAGTGCACAAACTCGACCAGTCACAGAATGAAGGGACTTGCCTTAAAAGGACTTCTAATAAAGGCAGACAAAGAGAGATTGGAGAACACACGTGAGGACACCAAGCACAGACCAGGGTCGGGTTTCCCAAAAGCATCTCAAGCCTAATTAGTTCATAAAGTCCTTCTTAATAACTTAATGGTTCTCTGACCATTTCCCATAAAATACTAGCAGATTTGAGTGATCCACTATATGACCATGTTTGGGCAACACACAGGAAAACCAAACGAACATTCCTAAGATCAATCGTAAAGAACATAGGTAAGTGCATGATCCATCGTTATCGAGAAACCTAATGAGAATTCTGAGACAGAACTAGAATTGTGTGGGGAAGTTAAGCCTGGTCTTTCATTAAGTTTACTAAAGGAACTTAATTAAAAAGAACTACTTTTCTGTGAACCATTTTTGGGTCTGATTCCTCTGCACTCCCCAAGTGTCCTCTGCTAGACTTGTAAATGGAAATCCCTCATGATGAAAAATGGTCAATATATGTGAAATTTTAAGAGTAAATCCATTTACACTGTGTTATACATTGGTGATTTCTCTGCTTTTTATATTAAGATAGACCTTTTTGAAGAAAACGGCTTGTTGCCCAGAGGTAATATTTATTTTTTATACTTACGAGGGCCTACTGATCCAGAATGTCTGGAAAAAATAAAAAGTGCATACAAATGTATAACTTGGGTCACACAAAAATGCCAGGTGAAGGGAAACCAGCCAGCATTGTAGAAGTAGTATGTAAGGGATAGTGTACTGTCTATCAATCATAAAAAATAAAAAATAAATCCTGACAGGATTAAATGCTTACTATACAGCTACTTGCCAAAATGAGAGGAGAAAACGTTACCAAAGTTTCTCTTGGCAAGTTCCTTTACTCAGCACCCATCTTGGTGATGGCTTCAGGCAGCTATTTTGGGTAACAGTGAAGGCCCTATTTAAATGAATGGGTGAGATCCATATCCATATCTCCAGATGAGCAAGGTTGTACTGACTTCAAAAATGTGTGATATGAATCCTTCTTTAAATCTGAATTGAACAATGTGTGTATGTAAATGTACATCAACACGGTCATAATCATGTATATGTCACATATGCTTTTCAGCTGTCAACTCTTCCTCTTAAGATGGCTTACGCTTTTTTTATTCTTATTATTTACATTTTTACCAGCATCAAATATATCAAACATCATTTTTCATAATTTATCTGGTTTGATAGTAATTCTAACTAGTTTTGCTGGCCATATACCAGCTATTTTAGTATGAAAGGCTTAGACCAGCTACCAGCACAAACTGTTTTTTAGCTATTTTTTTCTGGTCAGCTGGTAGGAAACCATCAAAATAAACATCTTTGATAATGTCAGGTTTTCATAAACCAGCTACCAGTATGAGCAAAATCCACATGGAAAAACTCCTCTACTGATATCATCTTCATGCTCATAATACCTGTCTGCTATCATAAAATCACCAAATTTCAACACTATTGCTACACTTACACTTACTTTATTACCCTAAAATTTTCATTCCTATACAAAATACACATTGACTGAATTGTATCCCCTAATTTGTCAACATATCCCGTGGTATACATACATTTTCAAGTTCCCAAACTAACTCCAATGACAAAGTTAGGTATATTTTTGTATATTTTAACAGTTCACTTTCATAATTTAATATGATAAAATTTTTACAAATGACTATGATTTTTAAGTATTGTGATACTTAGTGATCGGCATTTACTCCATGTCTGGTGGCCACCTTGAAATTTAACCAGGATAATTAAACCATGATTTACGACTTGTCATGTGACCCATAAACTAGTGAGACCAGACTTTTGATAAATTGTAACTTAATTTGGTAGAAACATGTATAGATGCCCACAAGTTGGGAGATGTATCTCCTGGTGCAAGTTGGCAGATAGCTAATTCATTAGAATAAGCAAACAAATTTCAGAATGCAACATCTCATGGCAAACACAATGTTATGCACCATGTATATGCCCTGAATAAGACAGGCGCCATGCACTTGCTCCCTGCCTTCTGTGATTTTAATGTATTCTGCAGTCTGTGTTTGTTCACAGTGCCACATATAGGTGTGTATTAAACCATAACACTGGACACGGTTCTTTCTTAAAATGGGTGTCAGGTCATGGTCTCTGGTTGGCTGGCTGGCTGGTTAATGGTTCTTCTTAAGTTCTCCTTTTGTAATACATGCATGGGGCAAGAGTGCAGGTTGTTTCGGTGAAGAGTCTTAGATTGTCAAAAGACAAATCCAGTTTTTTGCATCTAGATTGTGTGTAGTTGAATTTTTAAAAGCAGAAAACCACATGAAATGCGATTTTTTTCCAAATCTGATTCAACCTACATACAGAGGTGGTTTCAATTGCGATTACAATTGGATTTGTCTTGATCTAAACAGTCTAACCACATGAATGCGATTTCAGTGTGCCCTTTTTGTCATTTGCAACTTGACACAAACACAACATGTGAAATGTAAAAGGAAGGAAATAACTGATTAATGGCAACTGTTGTTTTTTTAACTATATCTCTTGCTATAACAATGTGTCAGTGCGAGGTATGGGTTCAGTTGCAAATGATCTGGAATGTTACCTTGTGCATGGACAGCAACATCAGTGAAAAGAGTCACTTTACCTGGGGAGGAGCTATCTTTCACTCCTGGCGTCACAGAAGCTTGTTCTCCAACTTCAAGGTCCAGAAGAGCTGCAAATCTGAATCCTGGAACTGGCAGTTATTGAGTCCACTGCTTGCTCAGCCACCATGCCATGGCCTTGATGCACTTGCTGGGCAACCTGGAAAGAGCATCAGCACTCAGGTTAGTTTTGCTAGGCCAATGTGTACTGTAACTGGCAAACTGGTTAACCCAATGTTGTACCACAGCTCTCAGGTTGGCAGTGGCTGATCCAAGACTAACATCGGTATCAGCTATATTTAACAGGATTTACACTCAAAATGCTTTCTTTTTTATTAAAACTTTTAGAAAACTTTTAGATAGAACCATTAGATCACTCATTAGAACACTTGTAACCACCTGCAGAGCCACTGGCACTGGACTTCAGGCCATACGATTATTCAGTCACTGGTCACAGGTTTACTTGTCTTCGCTCTCCAAATAGCTGTCCATAAGCTGTTCACCTGTTCAGTTTATCTACAGCTGAGTATAGATAAATGTTGTCACCTGTCCTCTCTTTTGTGGTAGTATATGGACACAGTAGCCTACAAACACATGCAAAAAATGTATCAGCAATTATCATGTACACCAAGCTGTTCCTATATGATCCACAAGGACTATTGTTAGTATACATTAGCTGGAAACAACATAGCCAATTTTGTTAGTAATATTGTGTTAGGGAAGCAGCATTGAAATTTGTTAACGGGCCCCCCCAAGTGGGCATATGGTGACGCTGGGGTATAATCAAAGTGGGCTGTTAACATCTGTGTTATGTTTGCTTTTGGTGACTTGAATTCTGCTGCACATATCAACTTGCATAGCAACATTTGGGGCAACTGCTCCACTTGCTTTAGGCCACAGCACATCTCTGCCCACCCTCTGCTGTAACACTTCAACCTCCAGTAGCCAGCCTCTGCCACTGGTGTTATCACATATTCTTTTCTCTTTCTGCATAGACGTGTGGCTGTTCCATAGAGGAAAAAGAGGAATGACCTACTTTAACATGCTTCTCTACCTGTTGTCCTTAAGAACTACTGCTGAAGGACACAGCAACACACCCTGTTCTGTCCTCTCTTACACATACACACACAGATACACACACCCTCCGCGATCACACTCTGGCTTTTTGGGACAGAGTGCTGTAGATGAGGTTTCAGGTATTTGTAGAAGGTTGATTGCTACATTTGAAAAGAGAGGGTATTTGTGGGTTGTAAGGAGACTAGATGAATCAAGTTTAAAATGACAGTTATGGAAAGCAGAACATTCAGAAAGAGAAACAATTGGAGGCAATGTTGTTTTTTGACGTCTGGATTGCTCAGGAACAGCTAATCATAGAGAGAAATACATCATTTGTTTCAGTGACCGAATTCAATCCTATTGACTCTGAAACTCTTGAAAAGACATAACATCAGCTCATAACATCTAGATACTCTGCCAACCAACTTCTTCAAAACTGTTTTCCACCTTACTCCACATTGTAAACACATCATTGCAGGCTGGTGTATTTCCACAGCCTTTCAAAACAGCAGTTGTGTTACTTAGACAAAAATTTTCAGTCATGCTTTGGTTCAAATTACAGTACTGAGACTGCTCTTATTAAAGTTGGGAAGGATATTTGTCTTAACACTGACACTGGAAAATCCTCTATCCTAGTATTGCTGAACTTCAGTGCAGCTTTTGACATTGTGGATCATGACATATTATTGCACCTACTGGAACACTGGGTTGGCGTCTTGGGCACAGTGATCAGTTGGCTAAAATCTTGCAAAACAGGTGATTCATACATACAGGTAATCATAACTCTGAGACAATGCCCTTGAATTGTGGCGTCCCCCAGGGGTCGATCCGTGGACCACTACTATTCAACCTATATATTCTTCCCTAGGACAAATCCTTAGAATCAATGCAATCTGCTACCATAGCTCTGCTGATGACACGCAGATCTATTTCTTTTAATAGTCACATGAAAACAGGCTCAAATTGAACATTTTAACTGAGAAGTCTTCTGTCTGAGCAGAATCTTGAAAAACTCATTCTTGCTCTTATAGCTAGTACTGTAGACTACTGCAATGGTCTTTTTACGGGCCTCCCTAAGAAAACCATCAAGGAACTACAGTTAATAAAAAATACGCCAGTGAGGGTTCTTAGAAGAGCGAAAAGAACTGACCACATAACCCCAGTCCTGAAATCCTTGCAGTGGCTCCCAGTTAGTCAGACAATTGATTTAAAAAAAAACTTTTACTTGTTTTTAAATAATTAAACGGGCCTGGTCCACAGTACATAGCCAATATATACATAGTATGTAACTACACCCCAATCAGGTCCCTCAGATTACAATGAAGAAATCTTTTAATAAAACCCAATGTAAACACCAAGTGTGGCGAGGCCGCTGCTGTGGCACAACTTTGGAACCTTTTTACCTGAAAATATTGAAAGCACCCCCTCCATTTCCATTTTAAATCCTGGCTAAAAAACAAATTGTTCTCAGATACCTTTTGCAGTTAAATTTTTTGGTCTTTTTAACAACATTAAGACACCTATAATTGTGTTTTACTCGCATTTTATTGTTGTCAGACACAGACAGGCGGAGGCAACAGTACAAAACAAACGGGGTTTAATAATCCAATAGAACCAGGAGATAACGAAAGTCACGTTTGATACAATACGGAAGATACAAGGATAACGCTCAGAAGTTACACAGGCAAGGGTTAACAAAAGTCATGTCCGCTACTTTAGCAGAGAAAACACGAGTAAACACACTAGGATAGAAAACACTGGGAATTGAAATACAAACTCGGGAGTCTGGGTTCGCGGGGAGAATGACACAGGAGATCGCGGGAGACGTAGGAAGAACAACACACACGTTGGAAGTCCAGGGAAACATTGACGAGAACATTGACGAGACCAGACCAAGGGTGATGCAGAGGGGAGGCTTAAGTAAGGTGGGGACCAGGTGATACCAATTAGCACTCAGGTGAGTGCAAACGGGGAGACGAGCTGTGAGTCTGAGTGAGGGGGCGTGGCCGTGACCAGATCAGATGCCGACCTGACAATTGTGTTCTATGTATGTAAGTATTTATTTATTTGTGCATTTTATTTTTATTTCTCTTATGCCTTATGTTTTATGAGATTTTTATGCTCATGTTTGTTCTGACAGCTTGTTTTTATCTGCTGCCTTTTCTGTTGGCGCTGTGTATGAAATGCATTATATAAATAAACTGCCTTGCATTAAAGTTATTTGATTATGACGTTACTACTACTTTGCTGCATATTCTGTTGCAGCTACAACAACGTATAATGTGATGAAAATGTGAATTTGACACTCTAGTTCCATAACATAGATGTGATTTCTGTGTTAGTGGACTAGCTTGGCTGTCTAGAAATAAGATTAGGCAATGTTCTATAGACCTCTTTAGTGTTTACACTTACATTACAGCATGAGTACAGCTACTGGAGAAAGGAAATAACCAAATACAAAATAGAGCAATTAATGATTTATCACGGCTCTTTATAATGCTGTAGAATGCTCCATTCACTTCAGTGGAACTTTCAAATGTTCTACACTCCATTTCTTGATAACAGACTGTTGCAAAGTTTAACAGACTGCAGACAATTAAGTGAAAATTCATGTTTTACTGATCTGTAAATTAAAGCAACACCAACGATACCTTAAAATAATGGTTCCAAAATTGTTTTGATGACACATCTAGTCATTACAGGATTAACTGTGTCTCTTTCAATCCCATTGTGGCCCCCCAGTGACCAAAACAGCACTATGTAACTTTGCTAGTACAGGAAGCCAGCCATTACTGTAAATGCAGCAGTAATAGATTAGCAGTAGAACCAATGGCACGAGGGGGGGGGACTGCTGATGGCCTCCAAGTCATCTACAAACACGACCTCAAGGACCACGTAGTATGGGCATAGCCATAGACAATGGCAACCTGCATAACTCAAGATGGAGAAAGGAGGATGAAGACTAAGAGAAAAAGAGGGACCTGACCTCTTCCTCAGAGTGTTAACATGTGTTTGCAACAGGCTTAATACACATCAAAATTTGAAAGCGGCTGGTAAACATTGGCCTCAGTAGTCATGTTGAAATGTTCGCAGCCGCTAGCAGTAATGTTACAGGCACACTAGACAATGTTTTATGCTATTCTTAGGTTCGTGGTCACTTTGATGGTTAAATGCCCCATTATGGGGTGAATGAAGACTCTCTGGTACTGCTAAGCACAGTTATAAGCACTTGAAATATGAACATGAGCCTGTTAAAACAAAACTGAAACTGAACTTAACCTGCATCATTTTATTACCTTGTCCGTCACCATAACATTTCAAAAATGACCATAGCTGGTTCCTATTCTTTGGTTTGCAACCAAATCCAGAAGGATCGGTGAGAATGTACAATGTTTTAAGCTGTAGGGGGAGCTCCAGAGGTTAAAAATTGGGCTTGCCTGGTACAGCTTTAACTATAACAATTAGATGGCTAATGTTAAAGCTAGCTGTTTCGTTTGACTGTCTGACAGACTTGTCAGCTAACTTTTGATTGTGAGTTTGTGTGAGTTTTCTTTTATAGAGATTGTTAGGGCAATAGGCAAACTGATAAATGCGGCCAGTGAAACAGGAAGTTTGTCAGCTGCTATAAAATTTTGACGTGCAATGACTGCCCTGCACACCATGCAGGGGATCATTTGTTGACAGGACATGCAGTGATTTTTATTTGCATTGCTCTCTATCAATATACAAGTTTCTCCTTTTTATTGTTGGCCAGCTATTCTGTCAGTTCAACACTGTAAATATGTCATGAAATAAAAGTTTTACTTGATTGGAATTTCATTGTGATCATTTAATTATTTGTGGTCACAACTTATGGTTAACAGTGAACAGATTATGGTTAATGGTAAATGAATGATTACCTGAGTGATGAGTGATAATTTGTCACTTTGAAGTAAGTTTTCTTTAACTTACCAGTAGATAAACATACTTGGGGTTGTCCAACTTTGATTATTTGAGGCTATTGCCATCAGGCTGGTTGTTCCCATTCTAGTCCTGTGCCAGGCTCTACCCCACTATGTCAGTATCTTCATGGCCATTCTGGCTTTGTTGGCTGAAAACCTGTTTAGTGAAATCACTGGAGGTGGTGAGTGAGTTGTCCCTGTGTGGTCAATTCCCTCTGTGTCTAACATGTGGAATTAGCCAGAGCTGCAGGGATGTGGATGTGTCTGTGTCTGAACCTTGGAAGGCACACAGTTCAGCCGTGAGAGAATGTGAGCAGGCTTAGCATTTAGAAGGGAATATTAATGTGTGATATCTCTATAAAATGTTCTTTGAAAGGTGCTATCGCTAGTCGCTAGTGTATTTATGGGACACAAATTAAATGCAACAAAATCTAGAGGTGATATTCAAACAGAAGACTTTAATAAGAGAAAGGTGGAAGTAATGTTTTCACTCAGACTTTGGTAAATTTAAATGAGTAGCAATGAGTTTTCCCAGGGCTTGTGCAGGAGATGGTTACTCATGAACAGAATTCATCAGTGCAGTAATGTAAGCATTTATTGAACACAAGGGCCAAGTAGAGGACTAGACATGATGACTCTTTCTTACAACTCCTTTTGTTTCCTCAGACTGACACTCATATAGGATGTGGTGGAGCACAACTAATTATCTGCTTCATTAGCTCAATTATAGCACTATGCTTGCCCTCTCTATATAAAAGAACTCTGTACGTGTGGGTATATGTGTGTGTGTGTGTGTGTGTGTGTGTGTGTGTGTGTGTGTGTGTGTGTGCGTGTGTGTGTGTGTGTGAGGGTACAAATTCTTGCTTAGCAGAAATATTTACATTGCATGTAAACATCAATATTGGCAATGTGTTGCTTATTAGAAATATCACAAAACAAAACAAGAACAAGTGCAACCTGTGTGTTTTGCCTGTGATCTAACATTTCTGGTTCACAGTAGCTAATGGTGAAATGAGCAACGGGAGCAGCAGGCAGTGTAGGGGGAGTGTAGTCTGGTCTGCCCGCTTTGCAGTGAAAGTGCCAGTGCCATATAAGAGAGGGCGTGTGTGTGAACGTGTGGCCAGCTGCGGTGTCGGGTACAGGAGTGCAGGGGGAAACAGCAGCCTTAAGCGTATGCTGCCATCTTAATTTGCAAGGGCCGCCTCTCCGAGCTGCTCTCGGCGGGCAGGTCGTTCATCACTTAGGCGGCCGTTAGTTTTAATGAGTCCGTTATCATTCATTTTAGGGCATCCCACCTTTCCCTGACATGGATAGTATTTCTTTTTATGTAGGACACAGGATTTATGTCTCCTCTCCTCTGCTCCTCTCCTCTTCTCTTCTCTTTTCTCCTCGCTTCCACTCTCCTCCCTAGTGCTTCTCTTTGTGGAGTCTGTCAGCTGGGCGTTTCCTGATGGCAATTTCAGCAAGAATGTAGGCTAGAGGAGAAGAGAAAGGGAAAAGGAGAGAGAGGCCAGGGGCATCAAGAGGGGTCTTTGGAAAGAGACTTTCTGTCATGGTGTAGCTCAAGTGACGAATATGAATCCCTGGTGGGTGGAGTGAGGTGTGTGTGTGTATGTATACATGTGTGTGTGTGTGTGTGTGTCTGCCCGGGTGCACAGGGTGGGGTGATAAAATGTTACAGGTAGATATGTCACTCTTTTATTCAGAGTAATAGTTTTGCTTAGGCTCTGAAAGACTACTGTTTCACACAGAATATCACAGAAAAAGACATGCTATCGCAAATATATTTGTTAAATCTTTCTTTTAAATCTTATTTGTGATATAGTCATATTGATTAAACTGCATTTACATCTCAATCCCAACTCACTGCTGTCAAAAATAATAATACAAATATATGTATGTACTGTACATCATTAAGCTGTGATTCCTCTTGAAAAGAGATGTTGTCAGAGCACTGGGCTATTGCCCACTGATGGTTCTTTTGAACCAAGTTTGTCTCTGAAAGTCACAATGGGAACTCTTAACTTTGACACTTGGATATGATGTTCTTGCTCAAATCTTTTCTGTCACTGCTGTCCTTGGTTGCTTGTAGTCATATTACTGAAACAGTCAGGTGAGAGGACTACTAGCTGAAGGCCTGAGCTGTCTAAGAGGGACAAGAAAAAGCTGTGATTATGTGCTTATTGTATACTATCGAACAAGATCATCAAGATGGATAAAATAGTTAGTGCGTAGTATACCTTACCTGCGTAGTATACCTTACCTCCCAGGAAGAATGCATAAGGTTCAGCAGTTAGAGAATATATTATTGCTCATACTGAAAACTGGAGTCTGTGTATAACATTGTAATCAGTCTTAGATGAGGATTTGTAATATGTGGCTAAGTGTGTATGTGCGTGATTGTGTTTATGTATGTGCCATATGGGACACTCATTTTAATGTGCAGTGTGACAACGCTCAGAGCAGATATGGTAGGACTATGGACTATGAATGTGGTGTGTATGCACACAGACACATGTCTTCATTGAGGTTTAAGCCAAAACACGCATGCAGACTTGCTCACACATATCCACACATACACGCAGTGCTTGGCAGTGTTAACGCAAAGGAGGGGGTGGAATGGGTCGTGAGGCCTAGTTATTTTGCTTTACTGACTTTTTGGGTAGAGGGTAGTGGGTCAGGATATGCCACACACATGCAGCAAGCTTGCCAGAATCTTCCACCAGATACACAGTCGGACATCACGGTCACAAACACATGGAGCCAATGAAGCACCATGTGTTTAAACAATCTACAGCAGCCAAAAGAATGAAATGTCCAATATCCAGCTTGCTTATAACACTGCCCCCACCATGCAGCACACATGAGACATCATGTAGCATTAAATATATGTAGACTAATAGCTTGGGTTCTCACAGTTTCAATAAAGATGAAACAGTCATGGGTTCTCCTCTTCACCTCCCTGCCACTGTATGTGAAATGGTTTGTTTCCATAGATAGACATCAACAAGGCAGTGTTCATGTCATGTTTCTGCAGCTATCAGATGGTCTGATTCCTGTGGGCCCAGAGGAACACAGTAGTTTTCAGGAAGGGAATAAAGCACAGGCTGTGCCCCGATAGACACAGCGCCCTTCACTGAAAGTTATTGCCCGTCGGTCGCAGGTGATACATCATCAGTCCTATAAGGACAATGCTAAGATGCTGAATCCACGTGCAAATGCCTCATAGTTGCACAGTGAGCATTTTGTTGCAAATAATGTTGTCATCAATTTTCATCTTTTTTGTTTAAACATATTAGTCTTTCGGACAAGATAGGTCATATTTCAGCAGTTTGATAAATCCCCTCTCGTTCGCTTTTCACAGAACGTGCACTTAATTAATTACGCAACCTTTAATTGGACAGATTATTCCTAATGGTCGTGTGGTGCTAAATGTACAAACTCCAAGAAGGCTCTGGGAGTAATTATTTTAATGCCACTTTCTCGGTCCGACGCAATCAGTACATTTCAACCTATTAATCAGTTTCACAAAGTAGGAAACATATTCCCTAGAACAGACAAACTGCTAATGTGTTTCTGGGCAGGAAACTAGGTTTGCCTGTCTTTAGAGGAAAGCTAATGCTAATGGTCCCAGTTTCTAGTTTTACAGAGCTTGAACATAGACTAGATAGGAAATGTCTGTAATCTGACTGAATAAATCCAGTTAGTTGCATGTAGAATGTGATTGTAATTTAAATCTATCATATTATTTACCGATTTAATAATGTGACGTTTTATGCTTTTTGAGGTATTTTGTAAATGTATAGTTCTCAAGAGGTACATTATTCCCAGAGGAAGGGTAAACTGTCAGTACAATGTCACATCTGCAAGGGTTAACTATACTTGAGGAATGGAACCAGCTCAGGAAGTGCCTGCTGTTGGATCTCTTGCACTGGCTCCTGTGGTGTGTGTATGTTTTTTTTTTGGGGGGGGGGAGATAGATAGAGAGAAGGGGAAAGATGGATGATTGGTGATGGCAGAGGCTGAAACAAAGAGATGACACCGTGGTGACCCCTGCTCCTAACCCACCCTCCTAAAACACACACTTTCACTTCCATCAGAGCTCCTCTAATTTGCATGAGTGATAATGTGATCTATCAGTAGTTTAATTGGCAGGAGGATCAACACTCTGGCATGGTAACGCACCTGCATATTCATCACATAACCGCAGAGGGAAAGCTCATGCATTGTCTATTGAACCAAAGGCAGTATAGCACTATAGTGAGCTTTAAGAAATGGAAACACAAGCCTTGAACAAATATCATTTAGCAAAATACTAAGTCAGATAATATACCAAATTAACTGCACACTGTGTTCAAGATATTTGCTACAAGAGTCAGATTACCGATCACATATTATCCTATTTTTTAAATGGGCTGTTTGATAAGGTCACTGTAAAACAAATGTCATGATTTGAATTCTGGCTACAAAAGTCAGTTTACCTTATAGATCCAGGACACTTAAAAAAACACTTTTTGCAAATAAGAAAAAAGCAATTTAACAGAGTTGAGCTTAATAGACTTTATAACCCCCACAAGAATTCACAAATATACATAGTGGTTCAATCATGTCAGTAACAATCATTTCTTATTTGTACTTATTTCTATGCTGTGCAACCCTCCACTGATGGATCTCTTTCTCTCCAAGTCTCTCTCTCTCTCTCTCATCCTTCCTCTTCTTTTTATTGCTTTGTACAGCAAAGCACCATTACTGATCCCTTCCCAAGCACAAACTAAAAATCTATCCCGTTGTCATGGGCCGCTCAGTGCCATCTATCATCAGGACTCCTGGCAGTGCCTCCATCGCAGGGAGGAGGTGCGGGAACAGGAGGCAGAGTCAAGGACTTTCACGCGCAACAAAAAAACTTGTCACAATTATTTATGGCTTGAGCTGGGACACATAATAGGACACATCAAACTGCTGTTTTTTTCTCCCCTCTCTCTCTCTCTCTCCCTCTCTTTTTTGTAGTGATGAGCGCCCTCACATCACTGGCTCCGTCACTGAAGTGGGTCACAGGCATCTCTTGCCTTACACATACAATTTCCAAGACAATGGCGGAGCACTTGGGCTAGTGACAGTGACAAATACTGGAGCCCCCACGGAAAGGCGCACAGGCTGTTACATGAGTGATTGGGCCAATAATCATGCAGGGCTGTCACATGGGCCAGGGCTGGAGGAACGAGAGGGAGAGAAACAGAGAGAAGGGGGAAGGGGAGGAGGGGAATCTGGAGGAGGAACAGGGAAGAGAGGAGGGACAAAGAAAATTAGAAAGAGACAACAAGGGCACGGCAGAGATGTTAAAAATGGAGAAACGGCCAACCTGACCATGTTTCAGAGAGAATAGGGGAGAGGAGAAGAGGCTGGACGGAAAAGCACCTTATATTTAGAGCTAGTGCCAAAGTCTGTGTATGTGTGCTCGTGTATGTGTGTGTGTGTGTGTGTGTGTGTGTGTGAGAGAGAGAGAGAGAGAGAGTAACTAGAGAATGGAGTGCTGAGGTAAAGGGTTATTAGGTGGGATGTGTGGTGGCTTTGTGCATGCACTCCTGCTTGGAATGTGTGGAAATTTGGTATGTAGCTTATATGTTTGTACAATGTGTGTGTGTGTGTGTGTGTGTAGCTAACAGGTCCTGAAAAATCATTTTTTATCCTCTTATCATCCATCTCTCCATTTGCCCCCCGCCCACCCAGATAAGCGTTGCTAAATGACTGTCACCACGGAGGCTGCTGCGATGTGTTCCACTGGAGACCCCATAATTGGGCAGGGGTCAGCCGAGCCCGTTTCCATCACTGACCTTTCTTAAACTCAGCCACCCGGGGGATTGGCCAAAGCCTCCGATTCAATTACTGGATCCGCAGCCCAGCCCATTCACCCCACTTCTGGCCCATGCCTGTAGTTCATCAGAGGGAGAAGGAGAGCGACAGGCCCACGTTCAGCTCTGCTGCCTCTCACCCCTCACCACTGGGCTGAGCTGAGCTGAGCTGAGCTGAGCGGGCTAACAGTACCCCACAACAAACCTGGGCCTCAACCGACCCACAACCAAATGGAAAAACTTAAAAGTATAAGAAACTTCATACTTTATTGATCAATTCGCGCGTCATCTAATGTTGTAATTAGTCGTGCTTGTTCAGGTTAGGTTTAGTCACAGTGGGAGAAAACTAATATTTACTAATATAGCTGCAAGCAAACGTTTCCAACAACAAAGTGTAAATACTTCTTTCTATAAATCTTTCCAAATAGAGTAGGATTATATTGTTACATTTTTGCATGTTTTAAAACAGCTAAGCTCCATTTGGGCTTTGTACCTGGGCTACTGCCGTGGTATATAGAAATACTATATGGAATATAGAAATTGTACTGAAAAGAATTTATAAGAACACAAAATATAATTTATTCATATGGCAGTACAACACCTTGACACAGTAAATAAAACAGTATGGAGAGGCTGGCAGCTAAAGAGCAGTAGAAGCACTGCTCTCATGTCCAGTACAGCCACACTCAGCAGAGAAATGACAAAGATTAGTGAAACAGTGTATCTACTGCAGTACTTCTTCCTGCACATGTGCATATACTATTCACCTGATGTGCCTGGATGAAATGTACACTCCACTATATGTTCCATTTCCTTGGTGATTTTAAAGCTTCACACAATGCCTACATCGATCATCCAACATACTTGAGGTTGTGGCTTGTAAAATCTTACTTTAATAATAATATTGCATAGTTTCTAGTTGTGTGGGGCATTTATGTGTTTCTTTTTCCATTTAAAACGTAGTTTTCTAAATGTTGTGCACATTTAATTTATTCTATTCCAACCTGCAAGAAACACTGAAAGTGATATCTTCTAGCAGGGAAAAGAAATCAATAGTCCCTCCACGTCACAAGCAAAATGGAAATGAGGAAATGAGTGTTGTTTTATTCTTTAGTGATGCACAAAAGCACTCTATCCAGCACAGTCCTGTACAGACACCCATCAGTGCAGTAGCCTGACCCAGCTTGTGGCCGTCAATTTAGAAGCAGCAGTCATTGCGAGCTGTGATCTAATGAGAAGTCAGTCCTCTTCGACTGACAGCACTAAAAACATACAACCATTGTTTCTCTAAACAACTAGGAGACATCCAAATAAAAAATGTCAAGGTTTGACTCAACAGCATGCAAATTAATGGCATCTCGGGCCATAAAATAGACGTAACGTGAAATCAAATCACCTCAAACGACATAAAAATGCTCTGATCAAGTGTTCTCTCCTCCCCTTTGAGAGCGAGAAGCAGCCACACTGCCTCTTCAATTACTTTGTGTGTCAGCAGACAGCTCTCACATAGAGGGCAGGCATGAGAGGCAGCTGCTTTCTTACTTAATGACAGCTGATAGCTCGAGTCAGGCAGGTTATGAGTTTCAATTAGAGTTTGGCAATAAGAACAATTACAGCCTCGGTATCTCCATCATTATAGCAAAACATTGCAGTTCTCCCATAAGTCTATGTAAAGGTGTTTAAAAGAGCCTGGCGCAAACTGGTAGCTGCATATTTGCTGCACAGCTTGGATATATTCAAAATGGCTTCTCAGGGTAGTGCATGCTGAAAGCACTTGCACAAGATGTTCTTTGTGTTAAATTGTCCCATGTGTGATGACATACCAATTTCCACAACTTATCCCACTCTCGCTAAAAATGTTCTACAATAAATAGATATTTGCAGTCGAGGGCATAAGCCATAACAAGTGTAACTAGGGCAATCAGGATGTCAGTCAAAATGAAGTGTAAGATGATTACAGGTTTGGGTCAGAGATAGGGAGTAACAGAAAGTTGTATATGTGTTCAACCACCCTCTGTAGATCTTGCATGTCTGAACTGGGATGATGGAATTGGAGGCCAGAGAATGAGATGAGATGTTTTCAACAACTGGTCTTTTGATTCATTGACTGTTGTGACTCATTGACTCCATGGCTGGTGAATATCATTCCACAGATAATGTGTTGAATTCTTCACACAATGGATTCAGCCAAAGTGCTTCTAGGCAAGTCCCTTTACTCAGCAGCCATCTAGGGCAGCTGTTTTGAAATAACAAGACCAGGTCCTATCTAAATGAATAGGGAGATATCTGGTGAATTCACTGGTGAATTCACATGAAAGTGAAATGTGACATAATATGATCAGATGATTCATATACGGTATAGGCAAGGAAACAGATAGAAAACTGATAACATTTCAGCTGATTTAAGCCAAGGTAAGACCACATGGACCTGCGTTCCTCAAGAGAAAAATGTATGTGTTGATTTCATCTCTTTAAATTCCAACAGATTGCAACTTCCAAGCAGAGTCCACACTGCCTCAGTGAAGTAGAGCTGCTTTCACTGCTTTCACTCCTCACTTTAATGGGTCATTTTGGAGGGAGCTTTCAAGTAAAATGACCAGTCTGTCATCTTATGGGCGCATTTGAGCCGAGGTCATTTCCTTCATATGCACCAGGGCTTAATCACCGCTTTCCACTTCATTTGTCTCCTAATGACACTTATCCATCTTTAGATCCACATGGCTTAAAGCTCAGTGGAACAGAGTAAATAAAGACACCAGTGAAAAGGCTGAGCATTTGGAAGTTATGGTGCCAGGCCAGCTTATAGGAGACAGTGTTCAGTGTCATGTCCCTCATGTGTCTGATGATTAAGGACTTTAGGATGGCGTCTCCAAACACAGAGGTCAGTTCACTGACGGATTTAGCCCTGCTCAATACAGAGCCTGACTAATGCATGCAGACATTCTCCTAAACCAGGAATTGTGCACAGTGACATCTGTTTCAGCCTGTCTGTCTGTCTGTCTGTCCGTCTGCCTGTCTTTCTCTGTCTTTCTGTCCCTCCTTTTTTTCTTTCTCTTGCACTCCCACACTCTTATCATTACTCCTTATGTCTCTGTGTGTCAGTTAAGACTCTCCCATTGGAATGATGCCCCTTCAAAGCCAATGTGACACAGAGGAAAAGGAGAGGAACCCAGAGGACAGAGAAGGAGAGAGGAGAGGAGAGGACATGAGAGGAGAGGAGAGGAGAGAGGTGGGGAGGACAGGACAGGGCAGCACAGACTGGGCGATGAATCAGAGTGTGTGGGGCAGAAGCGTTAAATAGGACTTGGACACTGCAGCATGATAATTTTCTATCACAGCAGCCTATAAGTATCTGACAGGCCTGATGCTGACTCGGCAGTCTGTTACAAAATGGCAGGCATGGCCTTTTATCTCGGCACATGTTTCACGGCAATTGGACAATCAGCCACTGCAGTGAAAATCCATACTATTGATTGGCCTGCATCTTCTCTATAATTCTCCTGAAGGAAATCCCTGATGACAAATTATATCTGCACCAGTTTTTGATTGCTGCTTTGATGTAAGTGATCTCCAAGGGCAGACAGACAGGCACTGGTGTTTATGACGTCTGGACACACGCACACACACACACACGCACACACACACACACACACACACACACACACACACACATGCTTATGGTCATACCTGGGCAATATATCAGAATACATTGCTGATTGTATTGTTTTTGTTCTGCCACCTTCTTCACCCATAAACACACACACACACACACACACACACACACACACACATACACACACATGGGTTATTTACAATGTGCTTACAATGATTCTGGTAACACTTTCTATGAACCTGGTATTCATAAAGCATTATAAACACATTTATAAGGGGTTATAATGCACTTATAAAGCCTTATAACTAATGGCATTAGTTCATAGTTAGTGTTCATAATGTTTATAAATCAGTTAGTGTTCATAATGTTTATATATTATAATAACTACTCATAAGGCATTATAATGTGATCATATAAGCCTTTACAACTTGAAGTGTCACAAAGCATTATAAAGCTTCAATTTGTTAATTGTCCTTTTATATGACCAGTTCAGTTCCTCATGCCTAATAATGAAGAGTTGTAAGTGCTCAATGCAGACTCTAAACAAGTGAAAGGAACATATAATTACTCATGAAAATCAGTAATGCACCATTACTGACAATAAGTAAAGTGGTATGTTTCCCTTGTATCAAAAGGCCAAAAAAGTTCATCAGGCTTTGTGTAAAGGCTTATATGTTAACATAATTCCCTAAAGGTATAGTCATGAGAATGTATACAGAATGTATAACAGTTCTAAGGACCAATGACATTGCTTACAATACTTGATATGAATGCATTACCAACCCTTACCAAAATTCTGTCTGAAGGTGACTTTCTGCCACATATGTCTGGAGCACTGCATGGCATACACACACTCCTTCCAACCATTAGCCTAACACTCTCGACACTCTTTTATTTGAAAGAAAATTCTGCTGCCTTTTCAAATCAGTGGAAAGTCATTGT
This sequence comes from Tenualosa thibaudeaui, assembly GCA_027481765.1. Classification (NCBI taxonomy): domain Eukaryota; kingdom Metazoa; phylum Chordata; class Actinopteri; order Clupeiformes; family Clupeidae; genus Tenualosa; species Tenualosa thibaudeaui. Next base: position 1,621,362 of record JAIFZK010000005.1, read on the forward strand.
TGTATTTCATTATGTTTTACTGTATATGTGCCACTCTTTTACAAGGCTCTCCTTCAACCTGTCAGCCTCCTTTTACTATGGCTTTGAAAATTGCACAGCGGTGTTACGTTTCAATTTATTGTGTACATAAGCACTGCAGTGTAAAGTTTCAATTTAGCGTCACTATAAGTGGTCATTGCTCATCAGAGCACACCGCTCCTGATACTTGCTTGGCTGGTAGCAGTAATGCCCCTCAGAAAACATCAACATGAACAGGGACATGAAAAAAATGTGCAAAAGAATTTCAAGCATCTCTCTCTCTCTCTCTCTCTCTCTCACACACACACACACACACACACACACACACACACACACACACATAGGCATACATGCTTTGACTCTGCCTCATTGTCTCCTTGCATCTGCCTCCCTGTGTCTGTTTTATTAATCTCCTCTCCCACCATGCACTGGCCTGTGCTGGGAAAGAAGCCCTCATGAGGAGGCCTGTTTAGTCAGAAATGAACACAGGAAGCCAAGCACTAGTCAGTGTCACAAATCCAGCCATGTTTTGAAAGCGGGGAGCAAATAAGAAAAGGCTTTATTGAAGTGCGGGGGATGATTTCTTGCATTAATCCGCTGGTTTGACAGGGATAGGAGGGAAGAGAGGAGGTGCAATGTGCAGTGCCCCCCCCCACACACACACACACACACACACCCCTCTCTAAGACATGAGTTACAGCAGCGCTGAACCTTTTACAGGCCAGTCAGAGGAGGATAAGCTTTCCCCAGCAGCACAATGCAGGGAGATTATGCTGGGAACATGTCAGACGCCGCTGGATTTGCGAGACACCAGATCTCTTGTCCCCATCGATTTGCAGGCTGCTCACTCATGTTTTCACACGGGGCTCTCTCAAACACACACACACACACACACACACACCCAAAAGCATATGGGCGTAGAGGCCGTTGTCCTATTCTCTATAGTTTCTCTCTCTCTCTCATATACATGTTATTGAACAGCTGCCACAGTAAGTACTATGCGCACTGCATTTCCCTTGACAACCACATTTGCCATTTTCTACTTTTGATTTTCATTAGCTGTTTTTTAAGTTCTGAATTTTGAATTTTGTAAGTTTAGCTTTTTCCAGCTTACTACTTCAACTGAAATTAGATGAGTCGTATTTTTATTTTATATGACAAAATGTTAAATGTTGGTAAGGCATATCAATTACAAGGACAGATACTTCTGTTTATTAAAAAAGTGTATTTATCATGCTTTATCTGGATGGTCCCCTGACCATTTCCAAAACAAAAGACATCAAAAGCCCTCCAGTCATTTGACACACTTCATCCATCATGAGCTTTGTTTTGGTGCATGAAAGTATGTGCTCACTTCAATATTTCTGCTAACACATTTTTGTTTTGAAAGGCATTGTGATATTACATGGTTCATTATGAGTTCATGCATTACTGTTGGTCTGTTGTTCTGTTAAAGACACATTTCCTCATGATCATCTTGTCCACTAGGTTTACTGATCTGCTTGATAGAGGCTGTTTCCATGATTCCTTATGACTGGTCCCTATGTATTACTCTGATGTGCTATTTAAGGTTAAGACAGGAAATATTGTAGTGAGATAATAGTTTATTTTCATAACCATGCTATTATTTGGTAAATAAATGCTTCATGTGGTGCACAAATCTCTGGCTCCTTTCACATGTGCACATGACTGTTGGATGATATGGCACACCCAGTGCATGTTGGGATGTGTTGTTGAATGGAAATGAGTGTGGGTGACCAGGTGAGGGGGTTTTAGCGTGAGTGACAGAGGCCACACAGAAGCATTGAGTGAAAGCCAACACAGCACAGCACAGTACAGGACGGCACAGTGCAGTGCAGGACAGTGCAGCCCAGCGGAAAGTGACAGGTGAGCCCAGAGGAGTGGTCTGGTCCCTCTCCCTCTCCCTCTGCCTCTGCCTCTGCCTGGGCTAAGAGGCACAGGACACACTCCAGCGACTCCCCCACTGATCAATATGCTAACTCAAGGAATGCAAAATTCGAGAGCAGGACATTTGACAAAGACGGATAGATTTGCACCGTCCGTGAAATGTCACTGATTCAGTGGAGGATGTCACCTCCACACGCTTGGCTGTGTGATAAGTCTGACACATTAGTTGCCACACACACACACACACACACACACAGACCACACAGGTACAACAGTCACTCCTTCTTCCTGTCAGCACAGACAGATGACACTGGTCAGCACTGCAGACCACCCCATGGGAACCAGGGGAAAAAAACCTAACCTAATTAAAAAATGGATGTGTTGCAATCAGGAGGAGGAAAAGTCAGTTAAGATTTCAGGTGATTACCTTCAGCACTGTCCTTGTCTTCTCAAAATCAAATAACAGATGGGCTATGTTAACTTAGGACTACTGTGCATCTGTAGTTATTTTTTGTGACTACAGTCCTTCTGGAGGTTGAAGTTTGGGTGATGCTGTTTAGTAGCTAAAGGCATTTTAGCAGCACAAGACACTTAAGAAATATGTGACAGATAGACATTTAAACACTCATTGTTTCTATACGCTTGATACCAGTAGTATCACACACAGAATTTCCTCCTGTCAATCATTCTGCTGTACAGCTTTTTACTGTCTTTTAGCAAGCAGCCATCTCTCTGAGGACACAGAGCTCGGACCTCTCCCTCAGTGACTTGTGACAATGTTTTGAAAGATGAGAATCATTCTGTCAATCAGCTTCTTTAATGAGTCCACTAAGTGTAAATGTAAAGGGTGTTGTTCTAAGAGAGCAGACTGCAGAGAAGTTTGATTTGATTTTGTTGTTGTGAGATCAGGGGCTTGTTCATGTCCTTCACTCTTTCAGGAAAATCTGACTTCCCTGACACAAAGACAAGCAGTTCCATGACAATACTTCATGACAATAGCCATGGCAAATAAAGCCTGACTGTTTACAGTACTTTTTGTCAAATATTTCACTCAAACATTTGGATACATAAAGAAAAACCAAACCAAACCATGATTCAAACCAAAGGATTCAAATGAAACATCCTACAAACAAAAATCCTATACTGATGAAAGCGTACAGACCAGCACTGGGTTAGCTACAGCCATTCTTACTTCATAAAAACTGTATAGTTTTCAATCCCACTTTGCATAGTTGGCAACATATTCCTTGACACATTTACCCTATATGGATATATAACTTTCTATATAATTATGTACTCAACTGAAATCAATTCATTTGTGTCAAGAATACACCTTATGGGACTTTACAGAGTCCATTTTGAACAATTCCTTTTAGATTAGAATTCTATCATTTTAGATACCTTCATGAAAAGTGTTAATTTATAATACTGTGATAATGAAGACAAGGTATCTGGAATACAGAAAGATTAGACTCTGGAATTTAATTCTAAAGTGTGTGTGTGTGTGTGTGTACAGCATAAGTACATCATGTACACTTCTTTAGACAGCAGCAGCTACAGTTCAAGCTTTGTGTGTTAAGGGAGTTGTGGTCTCTAAGGACAGAATGCTTTGTAACAATACTGTTTTTTGTTTATCTTCTTGTCTTTGCTCAGTGCTGTTCTTCCTCCCTTATGTGACATGTATTTGAGAGAGTTCACTTACAAGGCTCAGCCATTTTTCTCTCTGTATATCAGGCTACTTCTCCACTAGTTTGATAGGCCCTGCAAACTGAGAAGGTGCCACCGTGAGTCTCAGGCCGAGACAAAGCACCCTGCAGTGGCTGCTAGCGGAGTAACTAATAGCCCAGGTCACCGTCTCTCCTCTTATTTATGGCCATGGCCCAGGTGAAATATGATGGTCTGGATTGAGACGCACGACTTCCCCCCTCTCTTAAAGTAGGGAGGCCATCAGAGTCTGGCGTGATAGAATGCCAGGCTTGAGAGCGGGACTATTAATAGACTCCTCCACCTGAAACTGTCAGAGGCATCCTCCCATCCCAGCCCATCCGCCGCTCCACTCCGCTCAGCACCTGCGCCAGACCTGCACGCAGAGCAACTCAGCCGCAGCCCACAGTGTGTGTCAACATACACCACTGAAACACATCACAGAACAGAAAAAGCAACATAAGCCTTAGCTCAATACAGCAGCTGGACTGACTTGGGATGAGATAGATCCAAACAGATTTATAACATTCACGCATAGTTTCATGGAGTTCATTGTGGAATGATGCACCTAAAGCAGGCATTGAATACCTGTACAGAGCTAGAATGTCCAGTGTCGCAGCAAAGACCATCAGTGGACACTCAGGATGGGCATGGCCTGGCTTAGAATGTTGTATAGAATGATAAAGCATGCTGAACAAGGTGAAATCCATTTCGAATAAATTAATAATGAAAAAAGTTTGGCACCACGGCTTAACTTTTGCTGATCACGCTAAAAAATGTTCATCTCCAACACTTCCGGGACAATTTTTCAGCGTCGTAATCCCCCAGTGGTGAAGACATGATTGGTGGAACAGTTTCTGCCGCTTGCTAACACATTCACAAATGATCATTTATTACCCAACACTATTTTTAAAGGGAGAAATGACAGCCTCTCTATCACATCTAACAAGGGAATAGCTCTCAGGTGCTTACTCCCCTATAACTCATCCAGCTGACCTTTTGAACAGGAATTAGGGCACTCTCCCTTTCAGTCAGGAGCTGCTTTTAGGCCATTTGCATTTTTATAACCAAAAGTAGTCCAACAGAACCTCAGCAAGCCACCTGGAGAGAATAGGAATTGGGCCCGGCAACTGGTTGACACTGGTTCTGGAGCGAGGACACAAAACATCCAACAAAGGCACTGCTGGCTAGGAAAGGCAAAGCAAGCCTGCCTAAAGTATATGTATGCTGCACATAGAAAGCTAGTTTGCTGAACTGATAAGAGGCTGTTTTAAAGTGTGCTATTGCATAGTTATTTCAGTTCACGCAGTGCTCTTGTATTGTTTAAAGTAGCCTCCATTGAGCTGTTGCTGATGAGAAGATGGCCATGCTGAGAAAGATGCTCATGCCTCCAGAACAGCCTCAGCTCCTCAGCCTCAGCTGTTTTTCATCTCAAATCTATTTTCACATGTCTCCACTCCTAATGTTTTTGATATTTTTGCATCATTAAGTACAGATCCAGTGCACTTTTCCTCTGGGAAATCATCTTCGCCAGACATAGCCTTTGCCTTCAGAGCCCTCAGAACGCACACAGTGTATGAGTTCCACTGTACCGTCTCTGTTTAGAGAAGGCCACCAAATGAATGGAGAGGCTGTGAGAGCAGAGGAGATGAAGCAGCAGGCCTCAAAGCACCACCTCCCTTGCTGCTTCTTCTCTGCTTTGGCTGCTGAGCTTTGTCTAAATCACTCACTAATAAAACGATCCGCCACACATACCTCAGGACGCATATGAGCCAGCGAGTTTAATCCCATAAAATAAAATAAAAGTTCTATCTTGAGGCCAAAAATGAAACAATAACATAATATTGAAGTGTGCAAGAGAGCAGCAACACAACAAATAACCCTGTGCCCTGGGTATACAGCATTATGGGGTGCAGGAGATTGCTTTTCATATATCGTCAGAAATATTTTGGTGCTGCTTCGCCGTCTGTGCATTTGACACTGACTGACAGACAGATAAATGTGTCTGTTTGCCTGCTGTTGGGCTCAGTTTGTTTTCATTTCACAGGGAGAGCCTGTCACCTTTGTTCCCATTATTAATGATATTCAGGCCAGGGTTACAAGCGTGTTCCCGTTTTTCTTGTACTGACAAGCAGATAACAATCGCTCGATAACAATGAGATTACTGTGTCTGTGATTGTTTGAAATGTGTACCGGAAATTTGTCTGTTTTTGCATCATTAACATTGGAACCCAAATGCAATATACTCTATAAACCTGGAGAGACCGTGGATGTTCAATGAGATGGAGAAAAAGTCATCATCCCTTTGGCAGTTATCATTAACACAAACGATTATGTTTACAATGGCCCTCATTTCCAATGAAAGATATGTGCTGCAGATTAGGAGCAAATATTCATATTGCGGATCATTTGAAGGACAGCTCTGATCTCTGGCTTTCAGATCTAACCCCTCATTGTCCCGCCAACTCTCTGATCAGCTGCCGTTCTGATCTATAGAAGACATGGATCTGATGTTCCCTCTTTGTCTGATCAGCTTCACTGATGTGGAACAGTCAGTGCTGCACCACGCTACTTCCACTGACTTTTTGTCCTTGGCATCTCATGTGAGAACCATTCCAGTCGTCCTCACGCTCAGGCCAGATATACAGACACAGACTAGGCGAGAGCTGCTGATTTAAGGTGTGGTCTCAGTCGCTGGATTTGCAAATAGTGAGAATGTCTACTTCATACATGCAGGACTTTAGTTACTTACAGCCATCACTCCATCAATAGGAGACAACATGCATTTACAGTAGTAGAGCAAAGATGGCCCGTTTGACCCCATGAGTGACTACAGTGCTGTGAGGGTGTGGATGGTGTTCAGTGGTGTTCGTGATTGAGCAATGATGTGAGGCCTGGCTGCAGCCCTATTGACACACTACCCGTGTGTGTGTGTGTGTGTGTGTGCGCGCTATGAGTGATCATGCAGCAGCAACTCAGGGCACTGTGAGGCTCAACAGCCCTGGGTTAGCATTACCACCTCCAGTCTTATCACACACCTCATCTCACTCACTCACTCACTCACCACGGGGAACAAAGGGAGCAGCAAAATATTAGCTGAATATCTGCATTATTTATTAAAACACCAAGTTTATTCTGGGGTCCCACAAATAAAATATAACATGTCACCTGCAATGTCCTCTGAAAGCAAATTGCCCTGGAAGTATATTGAATTACACGTTGCCTTCTGTTTACCGGAAAAAAAACGGCTCTTGGAGATAACAAGAAAGGTGATATTTAAAGTCGCCTGTGGTGATTGCAGTGTTTCCTGCCAAACCTCTCCACTTAATGCAGGGAGGGGAGTAGGCTAAAAGCACAGGAGAAGATGCAGACTGTGAGTATGTGTGTGTTTGTGAGTGAGAGAGAGGGAGGGAGTAGCGTGTGTGTAGTGTTTGTGTATGTATGTACTGTATGCCATGTGTGCTGCATGGCCCCCTTCCCGATGAACAAGAGCAGCAGCAGGTAGATGTGAGCACTGCATTAAGGGAAATTATAGCATGAGTCAAAATATGAAATATTACTCTGCAACTCTATTAGTAACTGAAAATGTGCTACTTTCTCTGTGTTTTCATTTTTCTGTGTAATGACAGATTTTACCAACTTTTCTGAAGTACTTTCCACACTGTAGGGAGGGCATGTGATGCACTAGTGTACACTGGCCATTGTTATTCTGACTGTGTTCTGTTGACTTTTGTCAAACAATTGATCACATGATGCTTTAATCATCTCTGATGTCAATCCCAATCCATTCTCTGAGCAAATGTCAGAGCTTTCCTCTTCTGTAAACTACTTCTGTTCAATTCTTCATGTCCTCAGTTATACTTATGTGATACATAAAATTACTATTGATTAATATTTAGAGATGTTCAAAAGTCTGTGCTTTCCCTGAGAAAATACTTTTAATCCTTTTTACTCTGCATGCATTTAAAGGTAATATTCGTGTAACTAAAACAAAAAATAGAGAACTGTTTTCAGGTGAGGTCCAGCAACCTTTCAATGTAGAGGTTAACACCGCCCTAAGACAACTGTTTGTATAGGATAGATGCCCTGTGTTGACTGGCATCAGATGCCTTCAAGGGCTGTGCATGCATGTGTGTATGCACATATAAGAGACAGGCAGAGAGACTGATGATGATGAAAAAGAAGAGGAAGAAGGAGGAGAATAGGAAAAGAAAGAGAAAAAATGCCATTGCTGCATACATAGTGCTGGGAATGCAGTGTTGGGCAGGATCATAACTCTGCGCTGACAAGCCTCTCGCATCTCTCATCAGTTACCTTAATAAGGCACAAATGCACAACACGTCTTTTCGCACTGCTGTATGTCCCTACAAGGGTAGACTTGATTCAAGGATCAGGTTTGTTTCAGAGGGCCGTCATGGCCTCAAGGTGGTCTGGAGACAAGTAAGAGGATCATCTCTGTGAGCCAAGTGGAGTACAGGCCTGTGGCATCAGGTCACACTAAAGGTCCTCTTCCAAAATACCTCTTCCGACAAAATCTGCAAACATGAATTGTCCACATGCATGCACATGAACTGAATACACACACACACACACACACACACACACACACACATACACACACACATGCTATTTTGCATTAAATACATATTATGGCAGCAAAATAGTCATCATGAATGGTTCAGGTCTCAATCTCAAGGAGAAATGAGAAATGAAAAATACTGTTAAATGACTTCTGTGACAAATGTCTATTATGATATATGATGGCATGTGGTAATGTTCATTTTGCATCCTGGGAAGGCATATTATCTGTCAGATTGATAGAACCCACAAGCGACTATTTTTCTTAAATATCCTGCTTCACTATATTTCCTGAGCTGAGGTCATTAAATTCTTGCCCCCCAGAGAAAGACTTCCACTAATATGTGTGGGTATCTATCAAATCTGAGGAAGACAAATTCTCTGCCATGCAAAGAGAGTATGTATTAAGTAGGAGAAACATTCCAGATTATTTGCATACATGTCTGAGGGTTGGGAACCTGTGGAGAGCAGCACATATCAACACCATCATTACATCAGCCAGGTGAGATTTCTTTGACTGGACACCAAAATATAGCTAAATGATCCACCATGTTAATCAGTCTGTAAGATTCGTTGTGTGGTGTGTGTGTGTGTGTGTGTGTGTGTGTGTGTGTGTGTGTGTGTGTGTGTGTGTGTGTGTATGCCTTCCTCTTACTGATATACAGTCTCTGTCTTTAAACACCTGTGCATGAATGCACACACAGACATGTGCACACAAGCACACACAGATGACCCCCGTGTGTCTGTAAAAGAGCCACTCATTCTCTCCTCCCCCTCCCCAGCACTAAATGTAGCGATAACCACATACACACACACACATATACACACACTTACACACACACACATCCACACAGATGGCTGCGGCTGTGCTGGGGTAATGTGCTTTGTTGTGTGAAGGTATCAATCAGGGCTGGGCAGATTATTAGAGTGTCTGAAAGAGATCAAACAACGTTGCCGTCCGCTCCCACACACCACTGATTTACTGCCTGCCTGATAAAGTGCTGCACTCTCTCTCTCTCTCTCTCTCTCTCTCTCTCACACACACACACACACACACACACACAGCTACATGATGGTCCACTGCGCTCTTGGGATAAATGATTGCAGGGGCTGACAGTAATGTCTCTCCACCCAGCAACAGGGAGAAGAGGAGAGCAGGAGGGGGAGGTGGAGGGAGGGCTGGTGATAGACCACCCTGCACCTAAGATCAGAGGAGACGCCAATGGCTCTCTTGTTCAACTCATGCCCACCCCCTCCCTCCTCTCCTCTCCGCTCAGCCTCCCTCCCACTGCACCTCTCCACACCAGCCAGCACAGGAAGTGATGTGTCCATGGTAAAAGACATTCAGGGAAGGAACTGGTGGGCACCAAACAACATGCTAATACACACTCCTTGTCACTTACAGTTTTTAGTTTTTCTTGATTGCTTAGAAGCGCTTAATGAAACCCAGCACATCCAATTGTTTTAACCCATTTTAATTGGTTTTATGCATTTTCACATAGTTTTTCAAAACATTTCACAGCTTTCTTTGAAAGTTCCCAAACTCCATTGAATTACTTGTTAGAACTACTGGAAAGAATCCATTCACAGCATATTGAAACATATTGTCTGCAGACATATGAATTACCAATCACTGTAGGTCTCCTCCATTATTTTTCAATCCACAATCATTCTTTGTGCATATAAGATACCTCCTTTGCTGTTTGCTATTTGCAAGGGTGGGTCAAAGAGGCTAACAGAATATAGAGTAATTGTGAAAGTATCCATGTTTTCATGAAAAAGGAAGGTCAATGAAAATTGTTACTTCAGTATATGAACTCCACTGTATCTAACAGTATATTCGCCTTGGTGCTTACGTATTATGGGTCTTGCATGTCAATTACTTTACTGTTACTTTGTGTTATGATTGACTGAGACTATTCACTGATCTGACCACTGATAATATTATCTGAAGGAAAAAATTGCTTTTGCTGCGTCTTTTAAATGTTTTGTCACCGTTAGAGCCTTTTGCAAACAAAATGTGTGATTTTGGGTCCTCCTCTTTAGGCCTTTACGTTAACTGATTTGAAAAGGTGGATTCTGAAGTGATGGCTACATCAAAGCAATCAAGAAAAACTGTATTACACACACACACACACACACACACACACACTTGCCTAATAACCACAGTCTACCGAGTTTAACAGCAGCAGTGACACCACAGGGCTTCAGAAGGAACCCATGCAGTTCTGATCCTCTTTCTCTGTCTGAGTGTGTCAGCTGAGCTACAGCTCAAGTCCAGGAGTAACCGAATGGCATCAACTTTAAAGTAGAACTTTGAAATCAACCTTTGAATGGAAGGGAAATGCATTTATGTTTTATCAGTGGAAAATGATGTAAAGCATACAGTCCATCAGTGTAAAATCATATAACTCAATGAGATTTCACACACTGTGCCAGGAGCAAATTGGTAGCTGTCCCAAAAAATGTTGGAAAAAATGTTGTTCTTAATTTGAGTTTATGCATTTGATTTTTAAAAATTAATTTAAAAATTCCTCTCAGTTTGGATACTAAAAACGTATTCTATATATTTTTAGATGAATGCCCAAAGCAAAAGAGTTCATGGTAGATTCTATTTCTGTTCTAGCCTCTCCGCAGAGCTTTAATTGACAGACACAATTTCATGCCATTGATCTGGGACAAAGACTGAAAGGAGGATTCCAATAGAGAGAGCATTTTTTGTCCAGAGTGATTTCCATGACACCTAAGATCTTCTTTCATAAGAACCAAATTTACCAAACTTTCAGGTCACTGTCACACTGGCAGAATATACAAATATAAGTACAAAGTGAAAAGGAAAAAGACAAGTCAGGGAGTTTGGTCTACTACTATCAGAGAAACCATTGGCTGGTCCTCAATATCTGATTCCTTCTCATTTGAAAAGCACATGTAGGGAGGTCGGAGCCCAAGTTTCAATTTCATGCTATAATTTTAAGTTTCTGTTCCATAGTTGAATCACTGAGCTTATAATATGGAAACATTTTATTTCCTTTTCATAATCAAAAGTGACCAAAATGAAAATGCCAGAGGAATATAAGATATGATCAGTTTCACAGTCTTGTGTATTATCTCTTAACCATGAGTAATACAAAATGGACAAGTCCTCTCTCCTCCTTATTCTGCTAAGACATGAATATTTCTCTGCCAACTACAAGAGGTGATGGATGGCAAGTAAACGGACAACACTGTGCGCCTCTCTGCATCCTCTGAGGCCTGCATGAGAGACTCAAATCAGAAGCTTTTGGTAAATGTCACATCAAGAGAATTATTACTGTGGCTCCTGTGCTGCATCTGACATAGCTTTCACAAGTATTTTCTTCACATAAATAAGTAAAAAATAAATAAATATGATGAATAAAATAAACAAATAAAATGAAGTGTGGATACAAGACATGCATATCCTCTCTATGGATAATGGAATAAAAAAGTGGCCTGAGATTTGATGGTCTCGGCAGAGGATGGAAATGAAGGCTGTATCACGCATGAGGTCTGCAGGGACCAGGCAGACAAGATGGACAGCTAGCAAACTAAATAAGTCACTGGCTCAAAGTGAATTTCACTGGGAAACGGTCCATGACTATTTGATGTTGTGCGTGGTTCATGCCCATTTCTCTTTCTCTTAAGATGGCTTTAAGTCCAAACTCATTGCAGGGTCAGCAGAAGTCACTCTCAACCCAAATACCATTGAAAGGAAGACACATACAACCTGCAAAGAGAGATGGCACAACTCTTCTCAAATGCTAAAAGATAGATGCTGTCAATCGAGAGCATGATAAAATATTTAACCAAGGCTTTATCCATTAGAGCTTTCTGCAAAGGGGAAATAAAACAGAGGAAAGGAGAAATGGGAGAGAAGGAAAGGAAGAGAGAAAGAGAGAGAGAACAAATGTGTTGTGGAGAGAGAGAGAGAGCAGGCGAGGTGAGGGTTCAGTGGCTGCCTTCGCCACCTCAGACGCCATTTTAACTTCACCCTCCCACTCACTCCGCACACCTCCGCCCTCTCCCTCCCCCTCCTCCTCGGCCCTCATCTTCCCCCCCTTCTTCCCCCCCTTCTTCCCCCCCTTCTCACTGTCTCTCTCAACGCCCAGCCATCCTTCCTCTATTGTAATAATGCAGCCCTTGGAATGACCTTTCTTTAATTAACTGCATCTTGATGAGCAGATCTACATAGAATGTGAAGGTTAATTAATGAAGTATCACTGGCTTCCCTTAAAGCCGTCACCTCTCATGCTGACAGACGGCCCCCCACTCTGGGCCCGAGCACAGATCTCATTAGCCACGCCGGCCTGCCTGACGGATCCGCTTTGGTCTGGAAGGTAAGAGCAAATTGCATTAAAAGAAAAATTCCTGATTCCTTCCTGTCTTCCCCCCTAACCCCCACTTTTCCTTTCTCTTGCTCACCCTCTCTCTCTCACTCTCTATCTCTCTTGATAGGGCTATGAATATTGGGAAGGAGATGGCCATGTGCACACGTGCTTGATGAAATCTAAGCCATACTATCAGGGTATGAACATACAGATATGTGCTTTCTGTGCACAACTCTGATCAAATCCCATAAAAAATGCAGATGAAAGCAATATAATATCTTCCCAAAGAAGCACAAGTGTGTAATCCCATTTCCTGTGGGCCGTGTCTGAAGCGGATGGTGAGGGATAGCAGCGGGTTGTCATGATGCACAGTTTGATCTTGATAAGTGGCCATTCTCTGGGCCTCTCTGTTTTCAGCGGCCACCTCACTGGGCCTTATCGCTGTTGGGGAGAAATCAGAGCCCCACAAGCTGCTTTCAGAGGTGCCCTGGCACTCGGGCCCAGGAAGCCTGTCCCAGTGAGCACACTTGTTCAAATGATGGCCATTTAACAGCTATATTGGATGCTCAAAAGCTCTTTCTGATGGAGCCACAATGAAAGTTCTTTCACAATGTCACTGTGTGACTGCATACAACATGCTTGCCAGCCGAAAAAAGAAAGAAGCCCCCTTGTCAAGCAGTCATTACCACCATTACTGTGTCAGACACCTCTGCCAGTTAGCCAATAATATGCTATGCCAGTTTTTACTATTATGCTGTGGCAGCTGGCAACATAGTCAGTTTTATCCATTTCCTTTAGGCCGGGCAGAGACTTGAAATACCAATGTGATCTACAGTGGTCTACTGTTAATATGTCTTTTATTCTTCACCAGAATGATCACTCACTTGTCACCAGTTTCAGGTCCCATGCACACGAAACTGGGCATTTATAAAAACAGATACTTTTTATGTGGTTGCACCTATTGTCCATGCGTGAATGGTTTCCCTCACTACTTTTGAAAACTCCAGACAAAGTGGGTGTTTCTGAAAACTACATGTGGACAGGGAAAACCTTTGCATTGTGAAGTGAGATCTCTGTTTGGCTCCCAACAGTAGTTGGCGTGTTTTTGACGGTCTGAGCACTGAGTGCACAAAATTATTTGGAAATACAGAGGGGAAAATATATAAATTGTCATATCAATACCTGGCTATTCTCACCTATCACATTGAAAAATGCTTTGTCCTTTTGGGTGACCTACATGGTTGTGCTTTTATGGTTGTGTTTTGTGCACACAGTACAGCTCCTATGCCCCATACAAGCCCTGAGAGCACTACACAACACTAAGGACACTAATGACCTGTGTGCTGACCCCATAATTATAAGACTGCCTCTCTCCATACATTTCTCCCCATTGCATAGTAATCAGCTCAACCAGGCTTGGCATATCATATTGTTACCTGCCTAGCAGTAATAGGCTATTTATTCCATATAATTATTGTTCAATGAAAGAAGCTGAAAAAAGCCAAAAGTCACAACTGTAGTGTTGACAAAAAACATCTATTCCTATTCTTGCTTCTCCCCTCTCCCTTTTTTGTCATCTCCTATTCCCTCTCCAATCTGTTGCAGCCTCTGCAGTCGGCTGCTCTCGCAGCTCCAGCAGGTAGAGTCGGGAGTTGCTGGGCTGAAAGGAAGGCTGCGAGGCAGCACACTTCTACCTCACAAAGCGCTGTCAGCGTAGACAGCTCCCGTTAGCCACACAGAGCTCGCTGCCGAGTTTGAAACAAAATTGCTGGCGCAGCGTTTCCCGTTCCATCTGAGAGTCTTTGACACCAGACACTTTTCCTGAGAATCACAGAGCAGAGGGTGGAGGAGGAAGATGGAGGGGCGAGTTGGAGGGCTGGCGGCTCTACTCCTATAATGGCCCCCCTCCCCTGTGCCACCTTGTGTTATTTCCTCACATTGGGGCCAATAGAACAGGTAGGTCAAGAGAAACCCCATGGGTCACCATTTATTATCAGCCGGCAAGGCCCAATTATAAAGACTTTATTCCCCTACCTGTAACACCTATGCTTGTTTATATGCGGTGGTGTTGCTGGCTTGTTTTGCTTGCACATGAGGTAGCCTTATGAACAAATAGCCTATTTATTGCTGATCTTTCAAAGTGCATTACTCCCGATTGAGTCATCAGCACAGCTGCACCTGTTTTTGAAGATGCCTTTTCAATTTAGGTTAAAGTAACCTGCATCTGATAACATTATTGCCTTATACTATGTCTGTGATCATTGTTTCTACTCATTTCACTATTTTACATCATCTTTAATGAGTCAGTGTGAGTTTAGTGGTTCAGTTTTCAGTGTGCATCAGGTGTATAGATGGACCATGATGAAGGCATGTGTGCAATCCTTTTGTCCATGACACATTTTAACCATGGATATTTTCAAATAGCCTGTATAGGTAGAAGTGCTCATGGGTCCAGGCCATTAACATTTTTTCTTTTTTTCTCTCACCCTTTGCCTCCCCATTGTTCTCACACTCTATTGCAAACTATCAAATCATCTGCATCAGTGAGTGTTGACAATATCAAGCATGCACAAAAGTGTGTATGTGTGTGTGTGTGTGTGTGTGTGTGTGTGTGTGTGTGTGTGTGTATTTGAGTTTGTGTGAGAGAACAGGAACATGGCGCATATGTGCATGAGTTTGTCAGTGCGTTTCTATTCTGTCTTTGTGAAATCAAGTCAACAGGGTCAGGCTCATCTGATGTTTCCCAGGCTGCTGAGCTGTTTTATCTGATGCACTGATGGCAGCTGTTGACCAGAGGAATCCATGCCGCCCATGTGTGTATAATTTGTCATGCGGCTCAAACTAAACACGGGTCTTCAGGACATCTTTTCCCCTCTGTGTGTCATCTGAGGAATAAGCCAGAGTTCTTCTGAGCATAAGCTCACTACAAGACATCTGACAAGATTTAGGTTCAGACTTCTCCTGACAATCTCTCATCACTCTTGATGATATTGTAAAAATTGTATATGTTGTCTGCTTTAACATTTCACAGAGAAATTAATGATTCACGACGTCCGAAAATGTTGCAGTCTTTTCAAACACGCTTTTTACACTGTAAGGCTTACATGCCATTTTGCCCTATCATAGATCTCTTTTTTCCATAAACAAACTCAAACGGCTCAGCTTGACTAATGCTGTTAACATTGAATAACATCTGTTTATGGGATGTTGAGAAATTATGGAAACTTGAAATGGCATGGCCCTTTACACATTAAGACCAGTGTTCCCAAGGGGAGATTTTTGGCTTTCATTGCATGTTTGATGTGTTGTTAATGGCATCCATGGTAACATCTGTTACTTTGGCTGTGATGTAAACATAATGTACATTACAGATTTGTGTAGGACACTAATATGAATCAGGATTTCAGTACAGCTAAGTTCTTTGTGACTCCACTGAAACGAGTAGGACTTGCCTGCAAAGAGACATTACTATGATAATTGGATCTTCAGTTGAATATCTGAGCAATAGTTTGTGACTCAAAAAAATCTTAGTAGCTTGACGTGTCATCAAAGTTGTACTCTTTACAAATTACTCCTACTTCAGGTTATTCTTTGTCTCTATTTTGGCCAGTGCAGGAGTACCTAAAGGTGAGTAGCATTGAGATGATCTCCCAGCTTTCTTCTGGCCTTGGAAGAGGTGTGAGGTGGAATAAGGCATGAATAACTGATGAGTAATATTACTCAAACCCACTCACATGCCATGCCATGCCCCAGCCATGTATGCCGCAAACCCTAAGGTGACAGAACAGTGCACGTAAATATTTCATTAGGGGTGCTGAAAGAAAGAAAGAAAGAAAGAAAGAAAGAAAGAAATCAAGAATTCACCTCAGTAAGTCTCTTCCTTATTTTCATTGGTCACAGCTCATTGTCTCTTTTGTGTGGACCCTGACTTGGAGATGATGTATACAGTATATGGCTATGCAGGCACCAGTGGGCCTCTAATGTGAACCTTTGCTGTGGCTGGATTTTAGCACTCTGCTGCTCTCCTGTGGACAGTTCTAAAAATGGCAGTGGTTACTTTACATGGCTGAGGGTCATGTGTTTTGTTGTTAGGTGTCTGCAGCAACATGATACACATAATGGCAGCACTTGCCATTAAGCTCAATGCCAATGTATACATGAGTTATGTGGCAGGAGCTTCATTTTCTGAATCTCCCCTTCACTATATCTCTCACACACACACAGGATTAAGGTACAGCTGAGATCAGCGCATTGTCCCCACAATGAGGGCCTTCGAGGGATGTCTACCCACACCTGAGTAGCTACTCCCAATAATATCAAAGTATTAAAGTGATAGTTTGTGGAAACTTGAAACCAATCTATTTTCACCATGACAATGAATCGAATACCCCCTCAAGAGTTTGATTACGTTGACTGAAGCTGTCGAGTTTGACCGTTTTTGTGTTCACAGTCCGTCACCATACACACACAATATAACCAAAATGCAATTTTTAGCCATTATTAATCCTCAGAATGGCACTACATTTTGGTAGTAGAGCAAACAACAAAGTCTCTACACTCAAATCAGAGTAATCAAACCCTTGACGGGGTATTAGGAGTGTAGTATAAAGTACCCGAAAGTCCCACTTGAGTAAAAGTACAGATACCCCACTAAACATTACTTTGGTAGAGTTCATGTCACCCACTAGCATGTTACTCAAGTAAAAGACTAAATGTTTCTCATGTTTACTGTCTCATGTGTTCTTAGATAATAAAGTAAAAGTACAAGAAGGCTAAAAAAGTCTGTTTAAACCATGTAGCTTATAACAAATTTCAGAAAATGTAAAAAAAAAAGCCTAACAAAAATCACACACACACAAACACAAAAAACACACACACATTCAGAATGAAAAAAGTTGCCTACACCACCTACAGGTTTAATGAAGAATTTGTTTGCAAATTCAATTTCATCTGATACTTAACTATGCTGCCAATTGTAAATGTAATGGAATAAAAGTATGTGATTAACTCAGGAAATATGGTTCAATAACCAAGTAAAAGTTAAGTTTTTAACAACTCAAGTAAAGTATAGATACATATAGATCCCAATACATACTTAAGTACTGTACTGAAGTATTTTTACTTAGTTACTATACATCTCTGGATTTTAGACTTGTCAAAGTGAAAATAGCCCAGTTTCAAATTTCCCCAAACTGTCACCCTGATCCCAAAAAAAACACTAACAAACTAACTCTAATAACTAAACATGCTCCTTAACAAAACACAGGCCTACATGAAGAGTCTCAAAATCAACCTGTCCATTAGGGTGACCACTGGCCATACTAAGAAAAGACTGGATGAACAGCAAGCAACCTATTTAGGAGATTAACTTGGTTTAACCTTTGCAGAAATGCAAAACAATGTAGACTGTGAAAAGAGAAGGTTATTTACATATTCGTTGTCTGATAATTTATAATAGGCCTTCTATTAAAAACTAAGGTCCATGGTCCATGGACCTCCCCCTCCTCAAATCAACAGGGTTATCTGGTGTTTCCCAGGCTGCTACGCTCGTGTACTGATGGCAGCTGACCAGTGGAATCCATGTGTATAAGCCTATCCTTTACTTCTTTTGACCTTTTGATTTCATTTAAAATTTAAAAGGAAATTATGAATTTGGCTACTATTCAACCTCACTGGAATTAATAACAAAAATACAGGCCTGATTTTAAATGATTGCGTGCCCCTTTATCTCTGTAGCTGCTTTGACTGGCATCCCGGTGTCCAATCCAGCTACTTGTCTTTGTCATGTGATGGGGGTCAACCTTTATGGGAGCAGCCATGTTTCTTTCTGATTGCCTAGTGGTTGTGGGTCAGTGGCAGCCTTGCAGCAGGAGCTAGCTGTTATGTTTAGGTGGCCATTAGCAATACTCCTTTTAAGTGGAAACCACAATGGGTAGAGAGGCAAATGGTAAATGGTGAAAGATGCTGTGTCGAGAAAGTAATAATGTGTCTGTCGCTGCTGAAGTTACATCTCCTGTCCGAATCTTAATTTTATGTATGACACATAAAACATTAGGCTAACATTAGGTTTACCATTTTTTAGCTAGCAAGTTGACAGCTGGGAAATCAGTCAGCCTATTAAATGGCTTCATTTAACATTAACACAGAAGGTAAGTTGAGCATGTGAGTTACTTTTCTTTCAATAGGCTGCATAAGTTTCAGGCAGACTCCTGCAAAAGTCCCCCCGTCATATCACTATAACGTTACACGAGCTAACTTGCTTGTTTTGGAGTGCCTGCAGCAAACTTCTGTGATGAACACCATGCTAGCTGGCCATACAATCTCTAACGTTTATGAAGTATGCCACGGTGCAGTGCATTTATCTAATTCATTCCACAGCTAGCATGCATTGTGTACATAGAATTGTTCTATATTTCCGACGTCAAATTTTGAATTGCCGTTTTTTGGCCGAGAACCAACTTTGGTCTTCTTTCAACTAAACCTTTGTTTAGTGTTCGGCTGATTACCTGATGTTTTGTGTCCATCAGGGGGACATGTCCTCAACGTCCTGGCAGACGTAAGTCCAGATATCCATATCTGTGGCTTCTGCAAACAGCAATTCAACAACTTTGAGGTCTTTCTTGCCCATAAGCAAAATGGCTGTCAGATACCTTCCTCAAGCCTATCTGCCACAAATGCTGGTACTTCTCTCACTGGTAAGGTTATTGTATAGCACAACTTCGTTTTCTTGGCCCAGGAGACACACTTGTCATTAACCCTAAGTTTTAATGCGTGGAAGACTTAACAGTCAAATTTGTCACATTCCACAAGGGTTGACAGACTGAAGTACTTTTTTTTTTAGAGAAAGTTCTTTTCCTTTCACAGTTGTAGGTGTGCAGTGGTGAAACATGGTCTTGGGTTTTTTATTGACAGGACTTTTCTTAGTTCATATTATGCTGAAAGACCTTTACTGGATTAAATTTACTGGATTAGATGTACTGGAGTAAATGGTCTTAACCAATATTTGAATGTCCACACCTTATTATGTCCATATTTGAGGGTTCATGAATATGAAGCCAATCCTGTGCTTTCTTTTGTGCCTCAGAATCTGGCACAGAGTTGGTGTTTGAGGAGGCCTTCCAGGCTTGTGTGGCTAAAGTGGTGAAGAAGCCCCTTACTAAAGCCCAGAAGAGTCCCTCCAAAAGGATTAAACCTACTGGACCCACAGTGAGGAGGAGCTGCGGTTTCTCAGGTCATTCACTCCGCTTCTGTTCTGATCCATTAGAACCTGCCCATCCCTTGCTTTTTATGTGCCGCAGTAGGAATATTCAACAAGCTGTGAACTCATTATGACCATGGACATTCAACTAGCTGTCAGTGAATAAGCCTATCTATTTAGTTCTTTTTCAGTCGCAAGGCATTAACCTATACCTCTTAGCTCTTAACACAGCAAAACCTACATCACCTAATTAGCCAAATAGTTAGTTTTGTTATCAAAAGCATGTTTTGTTAACAAAACACTACAAAAGTCTACATTTCAAAATGCTAAAAACTTCTCTCTATACACACTAACACCACAAAAACACAGACAATCTGGCTCAAAATCAAACAATTTTGCCAAAAACTGGCATGTGTTTTCTTTACACAGTGAACATGTAGTCAGTTGTAGTACAGCAACTTTCAAAATACTGGCATGTCATGGCATTTCTGAAACAACATTAATTTTCATGTATTTCAAATCCATGATGTCGTGGACTACATTGACTTCAAAACCATGCCTCTGTTTACTTTACGGTTTACTTTAAACTTTTGTTTACTTTACAGTTTACTTTAAACTTATGTTTACGTTACAAATTTTTGAATGTTTACAGTGATTTATGCAAATTTAAGTCAAGTCATTTTACATTACATAATGAATGTTCCATAAAACTTCTTCAGGAATTGTTGCAGATGCATAGGCCAACCGTTCTTTTTAGCTGCTGACATGCTTTTGTCGAGTCTGTATGAGTCCATTGGTTGTCAACGCCTGTCAACTTTTCCAGTTTTTTAATTTATTTTATTTATTATCTTTTTAGTGTTCTTTCAGAAATTGTCAGCTATGTAACCACTGTGCGGTGTTTATTGCCGGGGTTTGTACTGTATTGTATTCTACTGGTTTTGGATATTAGATTTCCATTTCTGGCACATGGTAAGCATTGTAGAAATGCATTCATTGACTGCATATTATGTGAGAACAACAAGAAATGTGTCAACTGTATGGCTCCAACAGACCGATGGTGTGTTTATTGTATTTAGAGTTTCGAAAATGAGGCTAAAGTTCGAACAAAAGCTTTTTTTTCATTGAAAAAGCTGTATCTAGCTGTCTGAATTAGCCGATCTATTTCTCTTTTTCTAGGATGTACATTCAAAACTCAGTATGGTCAAAAGGACATGGAGAGGCATCTCAAAACGCACACTGGTGAGTAGCCAGAGAGTAGCAGTCTCAAGGAACTGAAATGCAATTATTCATTGGCAGTTAACCTTATTTCCTGTCACGTTCTTTTGATGTATTGAAGTTGATTTGATTTGATTGAAGTTTCAAAAGATGGGATATCATCTTAAAAGTAGGTTGCTTGAAATCCTCCTCACACTTTGATAGCAATCAATTAATGAATTGCTCTGACATTACATTTCATTGTTTTAAAGCACCTTTCATAGACATGTGTATTGGTGGTTTATTACATTGGTGGGAAGTTATTGGTGGGTGTTACAGACATGCCAGTTAGTTTTCAATGTGAGTGTATAGCTTGGATGAGCCTCCTTGCAGAGTGGCCTTTCCACTGGGCAAAAATCCTATCTGATGCTCCTGTTTACATTGCAGTCTCAAGGATTTACGGTCACCATTGACAGCAATGATAGAAAACTTACAAATGTCTAGAACATTTGCTGATAGTCTCCAATCCATTCCACCTTGATAATACTGACGTTCAATAAAAAGACATAAAGGCCTATACCAAGAATAAACAAGATAAGCCAAAAGGATCTCAAGAAAATGACTTTATATGAATTTCTGGTATGCGCATTATGGTATGTCTGATGCTGAGCTATAGCTATTGAAAGAGCTACTTATCCATTACTGCCATGCTGAGACTACCCGTGTTGTCACAGAGAAGGCAGATATCCACTGAGATAGCCAACCGTATGGCAGAGATGAAGTAAACAAGTGCATTATTGGTGTAGTATGAAATTATGTGGTTTTCTATAGCTGCACACAGTCTTTTCTGGTTACATTTCCAAAATGTTCAGTTATGCCTTTCAAAGCTTTTGTTTTCCCTCTTGCACATGTACATCTCGCCTCATCTTGTTGTTTGTGGGCTCTTGTGTTTGTCAGGAGAGAAGCCCTTTGAGTGCGAGCTGTGCCACAAGCGCTTCAGTCGGCGGGACAAGCTGAACATGCATAGCCGCTCCCACACTGGCGAAAGGCCACACAAGTGTAAGTACTGCGCTTACGCAGCTGCAGACAGCAGCAGCCTCAAAAAGCACCTGCGCATCCATTATGATGAGCGGCCTTTCAAGTGCCAGATCTGCCCTTACGCCAGCCGCAATTCCAGCCAGCTCACCGTACATCTGCGCTCACACACAGGTGACTCTTCCACATTAGAATTCACCATTCATGCCATATCCGCTAATGCTTGATGCAGTAGATGCTGCAGTTAGCCACATAGCAATTTAAAATTGATCATGTGTTTTGTAGGCGACTGCCCGTTCCAGTGCAATCAGTGCAATGCCAAATTCAAGATCAACTCAGACCTAAAGCGTCATATCCGTGTGCATTCTGGCGAGAAGCCCTACAAGTGTGACTTCTGTGACTACCGCTGTGCCATGAAGGGCAACCTCAAGTCCCACGTGCAGATCAAGCATGCCTCGCACAATTCCTTCCGCTGCCCTGACTGTGATTTCCAGTGTGCCAACAAGAGTGCCTTGCGCCAGCACTCCCGGGGCCACCAGCCTGCCCTGCCCATGCAGTGCCCGAAATGCAGCTACTCTTGCGCCAGCAAAGGGGCACTGAAGATCCATGAGCGCGTGCACTCAGACGAGCGGCCTTTCAAGTGCCAGGACTGCAGCTTTGCCTCCAAGCAGCGCAGCAACCTGCACATCCACCGCAAAAAGTGCCACGCCGACAAGCCAGACAAGACTGCAGCGGAAAAACGGGCAGGAGCTGGACGAGGGGTGAACAGGGAAACAGGCGGTGAGGCGGTGCCCTCGAAACCCCTCAGCTCGCGCTACCGCGCCCGCCTGGAGGCAGCCCGGGCCTTCCGCTGCAATGTGTGTGATGCCTCTTTTGTGCGGGAGGACTCTCTGCGCAGCCACCGCCGTCAACATCAGAACCTCCCCCACAGCGGCTTCCTGCAGCTACCCACTCCTACCACAACCACCAGCACAGCTGTTGCCAACCCCAGCCCACTGACTCAGCAGCCAGGCCACTCCGCTTCCTCCAGCGCCTCCATTGCAGCTCCGGCTCAGGAGGGCTCACTGCTCTCCCCCTATGCTGGCACACAGCTCAAGATCATTGTGACACCACAGCTGGGCCAGGAGGGTTCTGAAGCCTTGCTGAGCCCTGTGCAGGTGAGTCTTCTGCCGGTGCAGAGCTGCATGCAGCCGCCTGCAGAGGGCGCATTAGAGCAGCAGACAGTCCTGCTCACGCACATTTCTCCAGAAGAGGCAGCAGGCACTCCAGGACTGCCTCAGACACTGAGCGCAGACAGCTCGCAGACTTTCATCACCACCTGCTCCGACCTGGACGGGCTGACTGCTCTAATTCAGGAGGGAGGCACGGAGGTCACGGTAGTGACCGATGCTGAGCCCTCTGCCATGTCCTCCTCCTCTTCAAGCAACCCAGAGTGCCCACTGGGCTCGCCGCTGGAGGTGGTCAGCCAAGTGTCCTCTCAGGGAGACCCTGCCAAGGTGGCGGAGGCGGTAATCCTGAGCAGTGAGTCTCCCTGTGAGGACACCAGCGGTCTGATGATGTCCAACATTAGTGTGGGGCCTCATGGCACCTTACTCCTCCATAACATGCCGCTGAGCTTGGGCCCTCCAGAGAGAGCCACGTCATTAGAGCCCCTCTCCCCCCACAACATCTTCTCAGACACACACCCTGGGGACCCAGAGGACTGACACACACTCCATTGCCTAGCTTTGGGAACCTGGTATTCATGCTCAAAAATGCTCAAGAACTCAGAAGATATGATCCAGGCTTCACTAAGCTAAAATTCATTTGATTTAATTTATATTGGTAGCCTTTTTGGAACACAGCATGTCTGGTAGAGATGAATTCCTCTGATTCACTCCTTGATAGCTGTAAAATAATTTACTTAGATGATTTCACTCAATCTCTGGTCATTCAGTGTTGTTGGAGTGGACCATTGACTTCTCTGGGAGATAATAAATTCTCTTGTCTGAACAGATGGAAAGCCTACCTCTACATTTTCTGCATTGTAGGTATATTTTTTGCGTTTGGGCACACCTCACATGTCTAATTCATTGCATTGATAGGAAAATTTTTGAGAAGGGATGATATGATATCACTTTGGTGTCAATAGATGAAGGTTTAAGGATTATCTTATTGACATAGGCAGATATGTTTTTTACAGACAAATGTCATAGAATTCACTTATCTGCTGCATGCTACAATGATTTCCTTTTTTCTTTGAGTGTACGTTTACATCTCTTGAAGATTAGAATGAATGAGAATGAAAGTTTGATGTATGTATCTGCAACAGCAGAGATCTTTAAAGGCAATTTGAAATATTTTATACACCTGTGGACATCATCCAATCATTGGCCTATCAGCCAAAATTATTTTGACTGTATTAGGATGTTGAATAGACAGAAATCCAATATCACACACCCTCAGTCTTGAAGTTCATCATGCCTTGCATGCAATCCAACAAACTAATACTACAATAAGGAAGTGACAAATAGACCAAAAGGAGGACTGAAAAAGTTGCTTGTGTGACGGTTTAAAAATGAAAAATCTTAGAAAAATCTTTTTTAGAACAAACCTATTTGAACTAGAGACCAGGACTAACTGGTCTTTTAGTTTTAAGTTATTGGTCCCATTGTGACAAGATTTTTCACAAGGGGTTACACGAAAACATTCCAATTTAATGCCAGTCAAATGCACATATGCAGCCCATGATTAATGTCGCGCAACATCAGCAGCACAGATGCATGCACATGTTAAACGCATGTGGGCTAACCTTAAACAGTGATCAGTGATCAGAGCAGAGGCTCAGTGCAGAGGCTACCAGTGGTCCTGATTGAAAACTAATCGTGAGCACTATATAGGCTTTACAAATACTTTCACTTCCTTCACTTTGTATGCAAAAAATACTTTTATGGGCATGGTGATTTGCTGTGTTTGAAGACAGCAAAATGTGCCTGTCTGTGTAAAGTAGTGTAAAGCAGGGGTCTGCAAGCCCTGGCATGCAGAGGGATTCTCACTGGTGCACTGGTGATGGTACGCAGCCCTTGTTTTTATACATTAGAAAAGGTTTGGCTGTCTCATCTGCTGTTAAACAGCCTTTGGCTGTTGTATAGGGTGTGTCTTCTGTAGTGTGATAGACAGTAATGCACCCTACTGACTTTAAACATTTTTCCACAAGACAAGTCCCAGCGCAGCAGTTGTGCCAAGATCATTCATCAGATTGCGCAGCAGTTGCCCCAACGGTTTGGCATTCAGACATATCCCTCTTGGAGATTATGAATAGAAGTGCTGTGTGCTTGTTGTCCAACCTCCTTATGAGAGCACAAAAACACAAAATTTCAGTCAAACATAGGAGTGTTTAGAATTCAAGGCTTTCAACCGGTTAACATAACAAAAACAAACCAAATGATTGATATTTTGTTAGGACCATTTTTGAAAATGTAGGCTACTTGAACAGAACCACTGTCACCTGTTAAAATGCATTTTCTTTCAGTAAGTTTTCCACTCGCAATAATTTTTAAAGACAGAGAAAGTAGGTCGACTAAAGGGCAGGGCAGGGTACCCAATTCCTAACTGTTAGATGAAAGAAGCGTGATTGAAGCGCAGTGAGAATGTTAGTTGCAGATATTTGCACCAACCCAAAATGAATGAATGGGCTTCCCATTATGCAAGTCAGTCTGTAGTCATGTATGGAACTTAGAATGATGTACTTGGAATGATTCCTTTATTTTTGATTTCTTAAAAATGAGATCAACATGTTCCTAAAGTGCTGCTTTGCATGGCCAGAATGTATACAACATATTTTCATGTTGGAAATGCGGCCCTATAATAAATGCGTAGTTAAAAACAATTTCTTATTGGCACAACATGTCAAAAAGGTTGTCAAGCCCTGCTGTAGGCTATTGGGCAAGATTCAGATTTTGCAGTACAATAGTTTTGTATGTCCTACAAAACAGTGCACAGATAGGCTATGTCTTCACATAAATAATGTAGTTCATGAACTAATAAAATATGCATAAATTACCTCAAACCTTCTGACTCCAGTCTGAACTTTTTTGAGCATCCCTGACTGGTGAAAGATGTTTGCTTTTTAAGACCGATGTTACCGATATCGGCATTGGCAAATTGGAAATTGGTATTGACTGAGAAAATTGAAATGAAATCTCTACTTGAAACTGACTATACTGTAGCAATGCATTTTCTACATTTGAGGTATGTTTTAATGGATACTGTTGCACTCAGTATTTTGTTTAATACTGCAATACATCTGTGGAAAGCTTTTAGCACCAGCTCCTGAAAGAGTGCACTGAACCATATAGAATACACTGTTACAGTGACTTCCACTCAGAGAAGTGTGTTCAGAGATGACTTGTTATAATACATGAGTTCAGTAGTGACATGCTGTGCATGCAGAGTTTGCAGGATTGTGTTGCGGAAACGCGGTAATTAATTTGAGCATCGTTAGTATTATTATTAGTGTTACTATTTCCAAGCAGGCCGCATAGCTACAATTCTTTTCAGGCTTTTTGAATCAGGCCGCATGAAATGATGTGAAGGCCCTGATATAGTGACCATATACACCAAAGTAGATCTGGCCTCCATCACATGCTTGACTTATTGCTTCTCCTGTGTGGTTGGAGTGGGTCAGGAACAGGCATGAGCTGAAAGGGACATAGCTGGGTCCCACTCCCCCCTCAGTAACTCCACTCCACCACCCACAGTTTAGCTTAGCCAGCCATGGGAGAATGTGATCAAGGTTGAGTTTTTTTGTCTGTAATGATGAGTTCTTTGTATTCATAGTTAGTTGAAGGAGGCTATATTCCTAGGGTTAGATTGAGCTGGTCTGGGTGAAATCACTATTTTTACCCATCATTAGTGTGATCCTCCAGTCATTGATGCCCTGACCCAGAGCTCTAAAACTTGGTTGGTCGATATACATTTTTCCTTCACCCCTCATGGTCACTCTCTCTTTCTGTCCAAGTCCTTGATGTGATGGGCTGATGAAGTTTGTTCCTGAGTGAAGGCTTACTTGAACTGCAGTCCCAGAGGTACAATTGAGTATTGATTTTCCTGTCAGTGCTTTTACCTTCTTCTCTTCTCATCTCCAGTCTTTTCTCTCCCCCTCTTCTGTTTACCTCTTGCTATTTTCTATCCTTGACATGTCATTCCCTGCTGTCTATTCATGTGATAGAGGGGATGAGGGGGGTGTCAGACTGGAGAGAAGACCAAGTCTGAATCAGATTAATCCTGGAATAGTAAAATGACTTGGTGTTAGAGTGGACAAATATTTTAGTTTTATTTTGGTATTGTATGTTTTTAACTGAACAAACCTGTGGACTTGATGTTTTGGTTCCACAGTTTAGGTCTTGATCAGATGATCAGACTAGCACAGGCAGACATATGTTATTTATCAGGGGAATGTATTAGGGCTGGACAATTAATAAAAAAAATTAATTGAACCAACATTCGTAACGGTCAGCTGACGGTTCAAACATCAAACATGTGACTAATAACTGTTTAACTTAATTAGTAGTATGACTTACTCTGTGAATGTTTTCTTTAGATTATGTGCATTCCACTGTGTGTGTTCATGTACTGTCCCTTTAAAGTATTCTACTGCAGGTGTTGCCGCATCCAGTCAATTAAAAGTGATTTTGATTTGAGGTTACGTCGGCCAGCCCTAACTGTGATCAAAATCGAAAATTTGCCATAATGCCCAGCCCTAGAATATATGGACTAATCCAAGGACTAGAATTCTGCCCCAATGATAATATATTGCCTTTGGTTTGAGGTCTTTTGAAGATTTTGGCTTTGGTTTGGTCACCCGAGTATACAGTGTTATTGCCTGTGCTTGCCAGAGGGTGGCAGTAAATATCCATTTTTGCCATGGGACCGTACTTCAAAAGTAGATTGGCTTGTATTTATATTTATTTGATTGGCCCATATTTCAAATTTGTTTCATTCTTGTGCACTTCAAATAGTCAAATATTTTCATGTCAAATATCACACATATAAGTAGGCAGAGTAAAAGACTACTCAGAACAGCAGTGAAGGGGTAACCTTATTTTTGAAGATCTTTATAAAAGCCATGTTATTATCTTATAGAGCTAGTGTAAAGACCTCCCCTATCAGCTTTGATTTATGACAACTGGTCCCCCTCCTGAGCTGGGGGTCCAGGGCCCTTGTAAAATTCCTTTCTGCTTAAAGATGATTGCACTGTGGGAAAGGCTAGCACAACTCTCCACTTCAAGTCTTTGATCCATTATCTTCCAAACTTCCCTAGCCTAATCCTACTCACCAATGGGCAAAAAAGTCCACTGAGAGCCCCCCCCCCAAAAAAATAAATAAATAAAACAAAATAAAATAAATAATGAAATGATAAGACATTAGTTTAATTCACTGCATTTTACTTGGATAATATGGCTGTCCATGTTATAACCAGATGTATTGAGCACAACTTGAAAGGATCTTATTCTTTATTTGAATCTGTTGGCTCAAGTATGGTGTATGGGGACACCAGTAAAGTCCACACATGGTTTACTTTTGTGCGTGCGTGCATGCGTGTGTGCATACGTCCCCATAGCTAAAGGTGTTGTAGATGAGGCTGGTTTGGTGGACACAATGATGAAATTAGTGGGTTGATACTGTATGTGGGCCTGTGCTGCTTACACGCTCCCTCCTTCCCTCCTTTCTTCCTTCCTTCCTGTGTTTCAGATGGAAGCCCTTTGAATGGGGTCATAAATGCTCACCCTCCTCCCAAAAAAGCTATTTCCACTCACAGCTGCTTAAAGAAATCGTATTTTTGTGCTGGTTTCCTGTCCGACACAAACAAAGATCCAAGCAAGGATACTTGCCAGATTCGTGGAAAGAGGTTAACAATAATTTTATCTTATTTAGATATTTATTCATTAGCTGTCCATACACAAACTCAGGGGCTTTGATGCAGTTTGTGTGTTGTGTTAATGCATCTAGAGTGATGAACACCATTTATAAACCTCTGTGTTCATTTGTAAACATGAGACGGGTTGTTGATAGAATGTTGTATAGGAACTGTCTTCTTGGTTTGATAACAATAAGTTTAAGACCTTTGCGTTTGTGTATTTGCAGTTTGATGGTCACTGTTGAATGTCCTATAATGTCATTAACTGCTTTGGTCAATGTTG
The DNA here is from genome assembly GCA_027481765.1 of Tenualosa thibaudeaui. Lineage (NCBI taxonomy): Eukaryota > Metazoa > Chordata > Actinopteri > Clupeiformes > Clupeidae > Tenualosa > Tenualosa thibaudeaui. The sequence continues at coordinate 1,650,524 of JAIFZK010000005.1, forward strand.
TTATAGATTTTCTTCCCCCACATATGAACATCTGTTTTGTCAAGGCAGTCAGAGTATTGATATTTTAAAGAGTGCCTTGAGTACTTGGCAAAATGGAATCTTTTATCTTTCCCTACATTCATTTGCCCGGTTAGACAATTGCTGCTGAGATGACCTTAGTGCACAAAGGCTGCTGATTGCACCTCATCTTCAAGCAAATCCTTGGCCACACTCATTTCAGACTTGAGTGTCTCCAGTTGTTTACCATTATCAAAAATTTGAAAAAGTTTTGAAGTTAATTTGTAGAGACATATATTAGTAGCTGTTCACATTTCAATGGTTCACCTCTGAATATCCATGTGGTAACCAAGAGATTTGCACTGAAGTACACTCCCATGCTTTGGGTTTCAAACTATAAAATGACTGGTTTAAAACTCAAGACAGATGTCATGACAATGGATCATGTCACTTGTCTATTTCAAGAGGAAAACAAAGACAGAAATGATCACTGGGTGACAAATTCACCTCCTGAGATGAGAGCTCTGTGTTTTTGCTCTAAAGCCACAATAGAGCAACACAAAGAGCAAATAATGTGGCCTTATTCGTCTCTCCTAGCAGCATGTCATTTGCATACAAATTTGACACATTTGAATTGAGCTGCATTGACTGTGTATGGCTGGTGAGAGACATGGAGGCATTTGAATAAGCACTCAACCCAAGCCACAGAATTGCAATTTAGCTGGTGTGGAAGTCTGAACATTCTCACTGTATTCACTAAATGTCTTATTTAACATAGATTAGGCAGCCATTTGCAGACCACTGATAACGCCTTGTATGTTCTAAAATGTATTCATCCTCAACAACATTGAGGTGTGACGCACTCTTTATTTATTTATTTATTTTAAATCCACGTTAAAAAAATGTTAGTGACATACAAATCAGTGAAATTTAAGCAATGTATTAAATCAGTGACTTTGGAAAAATAATTGATGTGATTTTTTCTACCCTGTTGTCCATGTGCTTTTATGGGTTATTTCTTCTGCTTTTACTCTGGTTTTCAGCAAGTGTTACAATGTGACAGCACCTTTTGTTGTTTTTCTTTAGACAGAGGGTAGTGTTTTAAAGGCATTCCTCAGGGGGTAGAAAACTATGTATGATTTTTAGCCAATGGAGAGCATCAGAGAGTGCCAACCAAAGCTCATAAATGTGCTTTAATGGACAAAGGAACGCTCCTGGCTGCTTTCGAACACTAGTGTGGCATTTCTAATGACCTGGCCTCCTCACTGTTTGGAAAGGCCTATTCAGCCTCATACAGTGCTACATGGGAATAATGCCCTATTGTGATGCGCTGACTTTATGTAAAGCATTTAGGCCATTGTGTTCTCACATTTTTATCTCTACAACACTTGCGCCCATCATCAAATCTTTTGGAAATATGTTGTGGAGAAAAGTGTGATACCATCCCAACCAAGCCAAAGCATTGTCTCAGTATTGGTTTGTCAATTTTAAGCATGTTTTGGTAGCCTATAAAAGGCTATGATAAATGAATAGAAGCAATTCAGCTTAGCAATTTTTGGCTTATTTAAAAAAAAATGCAATTGAAAGTTAAAGTATTCTTTGATGTAGCAAGTCATGCCTAATTTAAAAAGAACAAGAAAAGAGCATTTTTTGAGACTTCACATACTCAAAGGTGACAAAACCAAAATGTCTTTCACAATAGTCAACGTTTCAACATACATCGTCCTGGTTGCACCCATTTGAACTCATGTGGTTTGCGTTGGGGGTTAGCTATAGTGTGTGTGTGTGTGTACTGATGCAGCCTTTTTAAGCTCAAATGCACATCCAAACAAATTAACATTTAGCTATTTCCCAGATTCCAAAGAGGTTGGCAGATGCTGGTGACAGAGGCTCCTGTTTTCTTAGCTCATGCATGCCTCATCCAACAAAAACAAACACTCGCGAAATATGATCTTTTCAGATCTCAGTCAGAGGACAAATGTGAGGTGGCTCCCTCTGACCACAAGCCTCTCCTCTGTTTGTTTGTGTGTGTGTGTGTGTGTGTGTTGTTACCTGTGCATTCATGCCTCCTCCATCCTCTGTGAAGCTGACATGGCAGTGCCAAAGCCAATTTGTCAGAGTGGCCATGAGAGAGCAGAGGAGAGGGTGGGAGCAGTGCATGTTTGATGGGAGAGGTGGTGATCAGCAGCGTCCAGCTCATGTATTACCTATGTGACTCATCTGAGAAGCATCTTAATTACCAAGCAGAAAGGACCCTCTTTTTCATTTCCAGGGTAACTCTTTTGAAGTGAGTCCTGAGTGGTGTTGGGCTGCCATTAGACCTGGCCACCACAAATACTTTCAGCACGAAATAAGAAAGGGGGGGGCTAGCAAACCCAGCGCCTGACTCATCCTCAAAAAAAAATGCTAAATGAAAGGAGATCATTTTCATATCTATAGAGCCTCTTTCTGTGCCAGTGTTTGTAATACTTTCATTTATTATTAATCATTTAACAAAGAAGAGATGAGCTCTTCCTTTTGGAGAGATCTATGCATTTGTTTAATCTCTGCATTGAAACATGGCCCCTTTTATGTTGAGTTTGAAGCAAATGTGAAATGAGGCCCTTCTTCTTCATCATATCTTGCTTCCTGTAATTATGCCTGACCAACAGGCCAGTGTGGGTCCTGACAGAGCCTAAGCTCTCAAAGCCCTCCGCCCCGACGCCTGATAGAGCCTGCTGCTTCTCGTTAATTACTCAAACAGCCAGGAGATAGGAGGCAGGGCAGAGACGAGTCGTTTGAAGTGGATTAGTCGCTTTGCTTCTATTTTCTTTGTTTTGAAGTGGAAATGTTTTGTTGAGGTAGGGTTCAGATCATGAAAGATGGCATTGGGTTTGGATCAATAAGCAGCATCCAAAGTTTTTGTTTTTTTTAGATAGTCTATTCAGCAAATACCCCAATGTATGTTGTTCTCTCGGCCATAATTGTGGTAGTGGAGTGATGCTGAGTGCAATGGTCTTCCCCGCAGACACATGTTCTCATTGATCTTCAGCCCTTTCAGAGCAGGATTAGGCTTTCTGAATGGGAGCCCACACAACAAACAAATAATTTTCAGACAGCTTGACTGGACCAGAGCCATAAAAAATGGCCGAAAGTTTGTAATGGAAACTTCCAACAGGGAAGAAAAAGGGCAACGATCAACCCCCACCTTGACCAAACAGCATACTTTGGGGGAGGGGAGGGGTGGGGTGGGTGGAGGTTCAGTGGCCTGGCCAGAGGCATCAGGTTACTGTATAGGGTTGGGGAAAATGACCATTCACAGAGGATCCTCAACATGAACTTTCTATGTACTAGAGTGAGTAATTATCACTGGGGGGGTTTGTACACTGCATTAATTTATGAAAATGTTCAATGGTCCATCGTACATGCTTAAAAAAATAGTTAAAGAGTTTGAGCATTGGTTTTGAATCTGAGTCTGTATTGGGCCATAAAATTAAGCCAATGACAATGAGCAGTGTTTTAATGGGCCAGTATATTGTGGGGATTCTGTTCTTGGTGTGAAAGCGAGTGAAAAGCCTCTGCCTTCAAAGAGTGTCCACCCCCATACTAGAACATTCTAACCTCTGTTGGTGGTCCAGTGAACTGTGACTTTTATTAAACAATGTTGTTGTTATAGAATAATTATAATAATATGTATAACATGTAGAGACAAACCAGTGAACAAAGGTGTAGGTCATTTAGAGTGAGTCAACCCGAATGACTCATAGGAGGCTCATAGGAGTAGAGAACAATAAGCTCTTTTACATCTAGACTTGCTTTATCACCTCCTATGTTGATCTGGTATAGGCACCAGTCTTCACTGACATCACATTAAGATACCTTGACACTTCACTCATCTAACACTTGAGGTAGATGATTTTCAGACCCTATGGCCTCACAGGGCTTGTGAGACTGTGCTCTCCTGGTTGGATGTCTCTTCAGTTGAATGCTGTTTCCTGTTAGCACCGTTTATAGCCATCTAGCTAATTAGCTTATGAAGGAAGTCTCATTTCTTAAGCGACCCCTGTCCTCCCTGCCTGATAAACATCTAAAACAGGCGTTCAGGAGAGGCAGCCCCCCTTGGCCAGATATCAGCTTTTTTCCCAAAAAAAGGCTTGGTGTAACCAAACACCCATGCAGGAATGCTCTCAATCAAAGCTATTGTTTCTGCTTACATACAGTTCTCTTTTGTGTGGCAAGTCTGTCAGCCCACACAGATAACAGCAGCATTCTGAAAGCCCCGGATGAGACGCCAGTGTCAACACTCTGGCTGACAGAATTCCACACCAGATTAATGTGGCTGCCCAAGTCTCTATCAGACAGACAGGACTGGAAGCGTGCCAGCAGGATCCAAGAATATACTGATTAATATGCTGCTGAAATCCATGTGCTACAGTATCTGTGAGTGTGTGTGGCTGTACTTTGTGGGAACATACACCACTAAACAAATAAAATGATCAATATCATCAAAAGCAAACAGGAGACAAGTGGTTAAGTGCTGATGTGATTTTTTTTTTACTTCTCTTTGTTTATACAGCTCAACATCTTATCATGGTTTTTTGCTGTGTAGTCATTCTACAAAAGGTTATTGATGTAAATCTGGGAACTGGGAAATCAACTGTACACTAGATATGAATACATTTGTGTTACTGACATGAGAGTTACTACCATGCAAATTGTGTCACAACTTTGAATTCTATGTATTGAGCGTGAGGTGAGTATGTGTGTATGTGGTGGATGGGATGTGGAACAGGCTTTGAGAGACAGGATATAATTCCTGCCATATGTGGGTTCTCAAGCACATTTAACAAGGTGTTAATTGCATAGTTTGGTCGGTGGATGGCCTGGGCCGATTTCTGCCCCATAGCTTTGTAGTGTGCGACATATTTTTTATATTTTTATTTTCATAGTTTTTCATTTCTCACATGATTACTATAGATAGTAATCATAGTAGCACACACTTCATGGATGAAGGGGCCGGCCTTAAACCTGCTTTTAAGTAAAGCTATAATGAATCACTGAGGTGCAGACTGACCGTATGGAACATTCTGGAACATTCTGGAACATTCTCTAGATCTCTAATGTCCTTGTGATAGCCAGAGAAGTCAAAGAAATGATCCTGAGGTAGATGCACTAGATCTCAAAGCTATATGCTGTAGACCTTCAACCAAATCACTTTAAATTCACACCAGCCATCATGACTAGTCATTTTCCCCTTTGTTAATGGCATCCATCTTCCCACTATGTCGCACTGCGCACTGATACATCAACAAACAGGCTATACACTAGTGGCCTTTTCCCCCACAGGTGAGGAAGTGCCCAAGAATATCTCCTGGCTTGAATTTCTGAATACCAGGAATGCACTTAAACTCTTATTATTAACCCCTCTCTATACTGCACTTTTATTACGTTATTGCACTTAAAATACTACAAATTTTATGTTAGCAATATGCACTCTTTGTTAGCTTTTCATTGTGCTGTAGATTGAATGTTATCCTCTTTTGTAAGTCACTTTGGATAATAGCGTCTGCTAAATGCATAAATGTAAATGTAAATGTGTCCATGTGCTGATGATAGGCAGTGATGGTTAGAGGCTGAGCTCCTGTGTTTTTTGACGTTATATTTAACAGATGTGAGAAAGAAGCTGAAGAAACCTTAAAGGTTCTTTAGCCCAAAATTATATGTGTAACTGATGAGAAATGTTCTTTCTGCAATGTGCCTGTTGCAGAAAGAACATCTTTGGCCTCTTGGCAGAGTTAGGAACATCATTTCATCACTCCACCTGTAAAGGAGAGAGAGATAGAGAGATAAATGGAGAGATGAGAGAGATACAAGGGTTACTAGTGCACTGAATCCCATCAGTTTCTTAACTTGCAGTTGCACAAAAATCCAGTAGTGGTGCTATTGCAAAGCGCTTCAGCCAAAGATTCACTGCACTGAAACACACAGCACACTCTAGTCAACATGCATGCAGACCAAGTACTGGACAATACCTAAACTAAATACCAAATATTTAGTTTGGTATTTGGTCTAGTTCGATTTTTAGAAATACTTCCATTACTATAAATCCAGTTTTCCAGTTTGAGTGTGTGAGTCAGTGTAAGTTACTGTATGGAAGTTAACACTAACAGTATTTTCTTTCACAGAGGGCTGAAAAGTGGATAGCATTAGAGGAACCTTTGCTACCATAACAGACACATGAACATGCACTTAACCCCTTACCAAGCTACAAGGCTAACAAGGCATGTACTCATGGTGGAATGTCTCTGTGCTTGTCAGATCATTAGCTTCCAGTGCATTCCCCTCTGACACATACACACATATGAATGGATGATAAAACTATCAATACATTTTAAGCTGTGCCCTTGTTCTGACTGGCATACAAAATTAAGTCACATTCAAAGATATTAATGATATTCAACATTTTCTTGTTTTGATTATTGTGAGGGTCAGGTAAGGTGAAAGCTTCTCTAGGAATGGGCCAATGTTCCTGTACCATCAAATCAAAAGACATCACAAGTATCAAGTGAATAAAGCAAGCCACAAGCTGATAATGAATTAAATCTCTATCCTGCAGAGTAACTGATGAGTGAAATGACTGGAACCAGGCCTAGGTCATGTCCCAGTTCTGCACGTTTCCCCAGTTGAATTATTAATCATTTACAATTGCTTTAAACGTTTTTTACATATGCATTTCAGACATTTGTGTTTTAAAGTCCCACTTCCATTTTCTGCCAGCAAACACATTTTTTTTTTTATGGGAAAATCTTAAAGTAGTATTTTACTGTTACCATTTAAATTAAAGTAATTAGTTGTGTATCCGGGAACGCTGAGGTGTAGAGAGTTTACTCTCTAGTCTACTCTATGAATAAAGCAGGAGGGCAATGCTGATCACTGTGTGAATGTGTGAAAGCTTTCTGATCAGTGCCTTCAGAATGGGGTATCATGTGATTTTGGGGGTGTGCCATGTGACATGTTTGAAATGTTAGTCAGGTCCAGTGAGCATGGCTCACATTTGTGTGGTCACACTAGAAATCCCCCACAGTGCTGGACATATATGCAGTCAGACTTTTAGTCTCAGTGTAGTCTAGTCAGCACTAACCTGCTAGGTGAGAATTGAATTTTCCTCCCAAAAGTTGCGAAGACTGATCAGTGACCTCTTACCCTCCAGGCCCTCAAGCTTTATATATGCAACCAGAGCAAAGCCTGCCAAAAAGAAACAAAACTTTTTGTGTTGATGCCCCCACCCCCTCATCCAACATCAGTTCCTCTAAGTCAAACATACCCTCCCCCATCTCTCTCTTTTTCCTCCCCCACCTCTCTCTTCCACCCTTTCTCCCCTCCCTTACTCCCCCCCTCCCTCCATCTCTCTCTCGGGAGGGGGAAGGTTGCGTCGAGTGATCCCATCCCATCTGAATCCCTTTTAGCCGAGTGCCCAAAAGTGAAGAGACCAGGCCAATTATGTCTGCATGACGCATTCCTTCCCAAAAGAGGATTCCATCACTGAGGTAGCATGAGGAATGTGGGCCTGGATCAGAGGCCCAGATCTCAGCCACACAGCACACGCTGCCTGGCCAGCGACACCACCTGGTTGGCCAGGGCATACAGATACATACAACCCCAATGGGAACATCATTGGTCCTCTCTCTCTCTCTCTCTCTCTTTCTCTCTCTCTGTTGATTGGTGATGAATTGGCAGTTGAGGGCTCTGATGCCTGCCCCCAGTGTTGCCGTGCCTTCTCATCGTGTGTGTTCTTTGATGTGCCGTCCTCATCTGGGCTGGAGCTGGGGGTGGTGCTGATGGCTGTGGGCACCTCTGCAGATTCCATAAACACATGGCTAATGATAAAAATACAGCTGGGCTGCTTTAGAACAACACCAACCCGCAATTAGAAAGATTAATAACCAGGCGTCCTAATGAATCCTCCCAGCCTTAAGGCAAATCCTGTGTGAGAAAGATGTTTGTTTCTCCCGCTTTAGTTCTCTCTCCCTCTCCCTCCCACATGCACACACACACACATATATGAAGAGTTCAGATGCAAAATCCTCTAAGCCCATCTTCAGAAATATTTAAAAATTACATTGTTTTTATAATCATTTCCAAATAATCTCAATCAAAATGCAATTTTAATTTTGTTATCAAGTAAAAACAAATCAATCCAATTGGAGCTGGTCTGATAATAGCGTTTATTAAAATTATATTAATATATTTCAGTAAATTCATCACAAATGGATTTAGAGAATTTTGCATCTGAGCACATATACATACATGTAATACACAAACTTTTCTCACAACATCACATGGAATTTCAACATCTCAGATAAATCACAATTTTGAAAGTAAATGCAATTGTCATTTGAATAGTCTGATAGATTATTCCAAGACAATGTGATAAATAAGGTGGTGGCAAAGAGGAGAACTGTCTTTGCAAACTGATCACATATATACTCATTTCTTCAGAAGTTCAGTCATGCTCTTTTGGACCTGATGCTATGGGAGTCTCCGATGCTGCTGAGGGAGCCAGTGCAGCAGCAGGAAGTGTCCCAGTGACTCAGAGGGATGTCCTGTTCCTCTGTGGAGCTCTGTGGAGCACAGAGCTCCAGAACAACGCTCTTCCCCTGAAATGTGACACTCTTCCCTGGGTATCACTCACTGTCACCCATCTAACACTACTAGAGCATGGAGACCGTCTCTCTGTCCATCTCTCTTTCTCTTGATCTCTCACTCAGCCGCTCTGTCTCCAGGTCAGCCAGGCTTACTATACTTTCCCATCCTCTCACTTGTCCAAAAGTTTCTTATCTCAGCACTAGTGTTGGGATGCTGGCTTGTAGAGCACTGATTAGCAGTGATTATTAACACTCTCAGTGATATGAGCTACACATGGGCTGAACAACAGGACTACTGTCCAATAGTATCATGTGCAATTTACAAGAGCAAAGGAACGATGCATTTACCAAACATCTCTGGAACCTCCAAAACCTCAGCTATGTGTGGAATGTGTTTGGTTCTCTTTCCTTAGTGACAACATGGCAAACTATGGCCATGCAAACACAATATATTGAGGAATGGCTCCCTCAGTAGACACACACACACCAGTGAAGGGAAGCATAGTTCTTTCCTGGTAAAATCTTCAGCCACTAGCACACCCAACAGGGCCAGGAAATGTCCTGTACTCCTTTTCTTAACAGCTCTGCTGCTGTCCCAACAAAAAGAATCAAACCTGTGTCTTGATCTCCCCCTGTCCCTCCCCTGCGCTCCTCTAATACAAACACATCAAGTATTGCTCCTCTTTCTCACTCGTTCATCTGCTTTGAATGGAAGTGAAGTTAAAGGGGAAGAATCTGCATTCATTTGTCAGGGGCATCCCAGCTGACAACTTTAGTAAAGTCCACAAGGGGACCTTTGACCTTATTTGGGCCTCCTTTATGAGTTTTTTTCCTCCCTGGCTGTGGCCAGATGGCAAAACTATCAAAGGCTTTTTATGAGAAAAATCTGCAGCCCAGAGAGGCTCTCCATATCTCTGCCATTTTATCCCAATAAGACTTCTGCAGAGGCATGCTGCAGTAGGGACAAGAAATGCATCAGTGCTGTTGTTCTCTTTGCTTTGACTCATGATCATATAGAAAGGCATGTTTACAAAATGGCTATTAAGCTAGAGTGAGACTCAGAGAACGTAAAAATGCAAATGGGAAAAAGACAACATATTCTAGAGACTGGTGGGACATTTTGGCATGGATGATCATATTACAAAAAAGACAAGACACAAATGTAGGCAACTGCAAGAATTCAGATAAATGTTCAGATAAATTTTTTCTCAAAATAATCAGTTAAGTTGTTTTGATCTTTACTGTGATTATAGTACCATGTGTGTGTGTGTGTGTGTGTGTGTTTCTGTGTATGTGTGTGCGCTTGAGTTGCGTGTCCCAGGGTCACTATAACTCGCCTTCCTCCCCATCACTCTTCAGTGGTGTTTATGACAGATGGGCCACGTCAAGGGGTCAGGTATCCTTCCAACCCCCCAACACACACACACACACACACAAAGAAAAACCTGAAACAAATAAAGAAAACATTGTAAATGAGGAACTGACTTTACATGGCAGAATGTCTCAATATTTTAAACAAAACATTTTGGTTCTCCATTCAGCACATGTGTTTTAACCAGCAACAAAAATGATGTTTACCTATGGTAAGCTTAAATGTTGTGATCCAGTTCTGTGTGGTGATACTGGCATGGATAAATGTGAATACACACACACACACACAGTGGCTGTTGTGTTTTACGTGATTGTGACTCAGAGCAGGAAGCTCTTCTGTCTGCTAATGGCAGCTGCTGTTAACATTAGCAGTTGTGTACCATCTATCTGCACTCCCAGTCCTACACACACAAATATTTACATAAATGTGTGCAAAAGTAATACACTTTATGGAGAGACGCAACAGTTCCTGCTATATGTCTTTGTTTGTGCAGTGTGTGTGTATGTGTGTGTGTGTGTGTGTTGGCGGGGGGTGGGGGTGGGGGGTTAAAGGTACTGTGACATTTGAGTGTTTTCTCTGTTCTGATCTTGTGTGGTAATCTAAGCTGTGCTCTTCTTGAGTTGAGGATGATTGCACTCTTGAGGTCACCAAGAATCTCAGGGCCCTGGAAGCACTTAAACTAATACGGAGATACAGAACACACAGTGATGGGGTGCACACACACACAGATAGAGAGAGAGATGGATTAAGACCATGTCCTAACTGCAAGCGAGTGTCATGTTTTCATGTAGCACTGACCGAGCACTGCGATTAGGACGTGTAAATGGCAAAGTTGAGAGAAAGATGTTCTGTTTTAGGCATCAAAATTTAGGCAGATTCTAGAGCCCATGCAAAAAGTTGAAGAGATTTATGGATATCACGTGGTCATGCTTCAAGGTTCCTGTGGTCATTTCCTGTTTACCTTTGCTTACTGACATCATCATACTCTCTCCCTCTCTTTCTCTCATACTTGCACACCTCCATATAGCCACTCACTGCTAACTTCATAGTGGAAGAGGGGTGGTGCCCATGGGTGGAGCTTTATGACCCATATTTCTATGGGTCAGCTCAACAGTGTCTGTGTGTGTATATGTGTGTTTGTGTGTGTGTGTGTGTGTGAGAGAGAGAGAGAGAGTTGAGTGTATGTGTGTGTGTGTGTGTGTGTGTGTGTGTGAGAGAGAGAGAGAGAGAGAGTTGAGTGTATGTGTGTGTGAGTGTGTGTGTGTGTGTGTGTGTGTGTGAGAGAGAGAGTTGAGTGTATGTGTGTGTGTGTGTGTGTGTGTGAGAGAGAGAGAGAGAGAGAGTTGAGTGTGTGTGTGTGTGCGTGTGTGTGTGTGGACAGTCAGCTGTCAGTAATGATGTTATTCTGTAAAATTAACCCAAGCTCCACTGCTCTTATTCATGGCTGCATGAGACAATGTGTCCCCTGCAGTTGCTCCCTACAAACACACAGTTAGAAACAGTTAGAAACACTCACATACACACACACGTAGGAAACCAATTTCAAATGTTACATCCATTCAAGAAACACACACTTCCTCAGACTGTTAAATTAGCTTGACTCCAGATAAGATCTTAAAGGACAAATCCGAAGTGAATCAATCCATAGCCCTGTTGTCTGAGGTCACGGACAATTGTGCTGTCGGTAGGGAAAAGAACTAGAAAAAATACAACATAATCCAAATTGTGAAAGTCTTTGTGGAGTCTTTGCTCCATTTTGGTGCCCCATTAGATTAGTGTTGACTGCTGATTCAGTATTTGGTCAATGCTGTATACATTTTTCTTGTTTTGGAACAATAGGACTATGGATTGATTCATACTGGATTTCTCCTTTAAGCAGAGACAGGTCTAGGTCCACCCTCAGACCTCCTTAAGCTGGGACCTGTGGTGTCCTCTGGCGGGGTCAGAGAGGACTGGTCTGCAGGAGAGAAGACAGACTAGAGAGCTGGAAGGGGAGAGGTCCCATCAGGACATCCTGGGGTGCAGATGCCAGCTCCTCACTTCACCAAATCTGTTTAGCAACAGCTGTGGACAAAAGAGAGCAGATTATGCACATGCACACCCCCGCATACACACGCATTCACACGCCAACCAATTATCCCCGGCGACAAAGATGCCAGTCGTCAGAGCTGGAGTACCTTTCTCTGACTTCTCTGGCTGTGTGTGTGTGTGTGTGTGTGTGTTAGCTGTGGTGGCCCACAGCCATAAGACTGAGGTATAAGTAAGAGGAAGTCCCAGCTTTGGCCCTTTGACCATCGGCACATATTTCTCTGGAGCTCTCTGGAGCACCTGTTGCTCACAGCCTAGCAGCACCATCAGAGATCACCAAACACAACCAGAAAATAAGCCAACTAAAGGTAGAACTCAAGCAAAAGACTGACACTGTAAACTTACACAGGAAACATGTCAACCTTACAGTTTTCAACAGCTATTGCAAAATGTATTCAGGTTTTTACTGAGCCTGACAAAGATCTGTAATATAAAATATTGTATGTATCATTAATATTTCTGAGAGCTTTCAGTAAAATGCATAGATTTTTTTTTATTTAGAAATCACAAACACATACACACACACAATGAGAGAGAGAAGATATAAAATAATGGATCAGTTAGTTGACAGTTACATAGTGTATCTGTGTATGTAAGTGTGTGTGTGTGTGTGTGTGTGTGCGCATGCTTGTCCAGCACAGCTTACAGATGTCCCCAGGCTGGGAGGCAAGGGCTGTTTCCAATGAGCTGAGTGGCACGGCTGCCACTGGCCCTGGGGGGTCCCCCTGTGTGAATGCAGCATTTCCCCACAGCTCTATAGTCCCCCACTGGGCATTTGTAAGATGATTTGTGGCAAATTTGTTTAATCAATATGGATTGAAGGGGGGGTTTGCGGGGGTCACTCAACCCATGACTCCTTTATCTTTTTCTTTGCCTTGGAAGCACACACACGCACAAATACACGCAAATACACACAAACACACACACGCACACACATAGACACACTGGCCTTTATAAGCTAAAAATACGAGATTGAAAAGTTACATAAAATTCTAAATTTCAAACCCCCAAGATTAAGGTTCAAACCCTCAAGATTAAGGTTCAAGTGCTACAGACAAACACATTGGGAAAAAAGTTCAGTTCTGATCTGTTCAGTAACTCTTATTTAACTCAGATTAAAACTTGCCAATTGGTAACAGATGAATTTTCAGGACCAGTGTATTTTAAACAAACATATTTTCAGGACTTTATTTCTAAGTGGCAAAAATAGAAAAACCCAGGTGACATGGTGATCTGGTACCATGATCCACTGGAGACTCAAGTTTGTCCAAACAAACCAGAGATGACACTTGAAGGGCCAATGCTTCCTGACTCAAACGTTTCATTATGCTGTGTCCTGGCCAGTCTTGGGCAGTGTGTGTGTGTGTGTGACTTTTCTCCATCCCCAATACTTTTTCTGAAGTCACCTAACAATGGCTAATCTTTTCTTTTGGACTGGAGACTATTACTTTGTGTGTCTTATAAGGTATGTCCTTTTTTAGCTGCAAGCCTTACCTTCTCTTTCACTCTAACTCCCTTTCCAAACTATCCCTTCCTCTCTCTCTCTCTCTAACTCTCTCTCAAGCTGTTGTCCAGCTGCACTGGTGGACAAAGGCTTTGACCGCTCCAGGAGCCTTGACCCTGGCTTTAGCCTCCATTGTTTGCCTGTTGCTGAGAGAGCTATATGACTGTTTCATACTCCACAGGCCAGCAATAATCCAGCACGCTGCGGTCTGAGAGAGGCACACTTTGTGTCCAAACATTTACACATGAATAGGCCAAGTCTGAGCGCCAGACACCTGATACTTCCACTGTGCTGCTGCTGGCACAGGCTGGCAAATGCCAATGTTGAGCCTCTTTCCCATTGCCATCTCTCCTAAACTGCAGATAAGTGGGGTCTTGTGACCCTTTGGCCATTCACCCACTTCTCCTACACATTACATACTTTATCCTTCCAATATTCATCTTCCACACTACTTTTGTACTATTACTTTTGCACTTTACATCCCCCTCCATGTGCACTCTGTCTTGAGTATTATGTCTCATTGTATATTTGTATTTGTATATTATGCTGATATGTGCCTATATGTATATCTTAGTCTCTATTGTACAGTATGTCTCTATATTACTATTTGTACTATCTGAATGTATATTTCTACATGCCTGTTGACTGTATAGAGAGTTATGTATAGAGAGTAATGTAATGTATGAGAGTGTATGAATTATACTTAGCCAATAAAACGGATTCTGATTTTGATTTCACTGTGCAGAGCAGACTGGCTAACAGGTAGCCATGGCTGCTTTGGTAAAGAGACAGCACTGAGTTCCTCCTCTGGCCACAATAGCCTGGAAATGTGATCCAGCCTGAAGAGCATGATGGCATCAGCTGAACAAGTGGCTGTCTCACTATGGAGAGGGCACAACAGATCTGACTTTCCCCAGCGGTGGACCAGAAACAGAGCCATGATAAAGGCTACACTGTTACTTATTGGATCAAAGAGAGCTATCCTACTGATTCCAACAGCTTTGGTTTTTCAACCTCATGCAGCTGATTCATTGGTGTTGTCATAATCAAACACTTGCACAAAAGGAATTCTAAAATGGATAGTTCTAGTCCTTGATTATGATTGGTTGACTCTCGTTCAATGCCGTTGTATATTCCCCGATATAGCACAATTGAGACAGCATTTCATTCTATATTGCTGCACCATTCAAAATTTACATAGGCTGCATTTGTGTGTTACTTGGCAAACATTCAGCTGAAGGAAATATATTTCTTAGTGGAGAAATTGATGTTTAGGAATAAATCGCTACTTTTGTGTTGCTGTGGCTTTGTCTAATAAAAACCAAGCTAGGTAGGTGTGGTAACAATTTTAGAAAAGCAATGAGCCCTGAGAGGCTGTTCTACACTGTGACTAGACTGTCCACACACACACACACAGAAAAAGCTAGTTGTAGGAGAGGCTTGTGATATATTTGTGATGGCGGTCCGTTGTGTGGTTGCTAAGTGCTGCTGTCATTTCCAGCCTCTCTATGCTCTTGTGCGTGTGCTGGGAGAGGCCCTGTCATGTGCACATGAAAACTCCTGACTTCTCTCAACAAACAAATATTTTTCTCATCACAAAAAAAAGAATACAGCTCTGCAAAAATAAACGGTACACAAACTTCAGTAAAAAAACAAGAACTATGTTTTCAGTATTTTTGTTGGTGTGAAGTATGGAGCTGAACTTACTTTCTTAAATATGACTGATATATGACAGATTTAATGACTAATGTAAAACATGCTTCATCAATCATAGGTCTGTGAGACAGAGTACCAAGACCTTTCCTTAAGCACATATTGGCTGCTTTTAAGATTTTTTACAGACCATCAGCTTTCAAAAGGCTAAACGGTACAGCAAGTAAACAAAAGAACATCCTATAATTCTGACTGGGTAGCAACAGATGGGTCCAGCACCATGTGTCCACCTCCACATGGATTCTCTCTCTCTCACACACACACACACACACACACACACAGTGTATTAGCATGCACCCACCGTATGGGGATGGATAAAAGTGTATTATTGTTGTCATAGTGATGTGGTCATTAAATGGCTCATTGGACAAACAATGAGTGTCTTGAGGAGTGGGGGGGAGTTGGAAAGGGTCCCCTAATGTGAGCTCATATGTATAGTGGAACATATTTGCAGAGCATAGCAGCATATTAGCAGAGATAACAAGATGCATATACTAGTGTCAATGAAAACCTAGTAGACACAGTAGGCATATGAAGCCATAAAAGGAGAAGTATTTTCTATTGAAGATCGTAAAGAGAGAACCGACTTGCTTCCCAAATTTCAAGATTTAAATGTTAATCTGGATATGTTATTACAATATGGGGTTATGACAACTTCTGCAAAACAATTAGACTTCCTCAGGGAAAGATATATGTTTGTCCATAAGATCTTTTGATGTTTTATTTGTCTCCTGAAAGGTGAGAGATGATTAGTGAGTCTTGTTATTACTGTGTTGTCATGTTGTTCCTGATGTAAATGCCTTCTCACTCCTTACCTGCACTCACACACACCAGCAGGTGTTGTAGCCTTTATGCTGGGAGACCATGGCAGCACTCACTGTCAAGTGTCAAGTACCTGACTCAATTTTTTCCGTCCCTTCAAAGGCCCACCCATGGCTCTGCACTATTGGATACTACTGCAAATACAACACTTCCATCACTCCATGTGCCAGCCCCCCCCCCCCCAAACACAGACAAAGAGGGAAGAGGGAGGGGAGATACAAAGCTGATACTGGCATTGACAGCCGTGGAAAAAAGATAAGGAAAACAAGGTACAGAAATAGAATCTTTTCCAGTTTCACCTTAGTTTCACATTGAGGAAAAAACCAAGGGAAGCAAATCCTTGAACAGAAATACTTTTTTTAGCAAAAACACATGGCACAAGTGTTTGAACCCTTCTTTGAACACTTCTACTATAGCAGTTCATACAGTTGGAGAATAGAATGTGTGGATTTAAGGACCCAGGGCCTCATTCACTAAGATCTTTTCTAAGAATTGTCTCCATTTTTCTTATTCTCCCATTTCAAAGATTTCAATTCTGCAAAATTTTCCAATTGGAAATTGGATGAAGAAAGACCTCATTGCTCAAAGGTTTGAGTGCTCTTGAGCATGTGTAGATTTAATTTTTTTTACCTTTGAGCAAATACCATATAAGAAAACATTGGTGAATGCTAAATCAGTGGGGTAGAAGAAATATAGACAAATTTCTTTGTACAGTTGGTGAGTGAGAAGGCAGAATATCTATGGATCATCGAGATTCCTGGATTGCTTCTGCATTCTCCTCTTAAGCTCACCCACTAGTTTTCTGTGGAGTATGTGTCAGCGTGCTGAGAGCACCAGGGCAAAATTTAAAATTTGGTCTCAGTAAAGATGACTGAAAAGATCTAGAGCCACAAGGAGTGTCTTAGTTTGCCAATACTGAATGTAATTGGGAAACAGGTCAAGGCAAAAATGGTTTACTATGTTGATCATAACTATCTTTAGAGTCTCAATCCATGTTTCTGGCATTGATTGCTGTCATTTGCGTGTTTTTGAGCATGTATAAGTCAATATGACGTGTGTGACGTAATCTATATGACGTGTGCGTTTTTTTCCTTTTATGAAATAAATCACAAAATGGAATGTAACCATATGCAGATCTTCCGTGGCAGTAACTGCACAGGTCTTGAGACCAATACAACATTTCTAAAGCTCTAAAAACTGTCCTAATGTAAAGCTTAAAAATGGTCCAGACCACTCTTATAAATGTATGAGAAGTACAAGATGGACTACGAAACTACGGATGTGTCAGGAATCATGTCATAACTTTTAGGTAGATATCAAGGTATAACTCAAGAAGGCTTCTGGCAACTTGCCCCTTGACATTTCCTTTTGGATAATAGATCTGCAGGATCTAATCTGTTTCAGTTATATTCATAAATAAGATTTACCCAGGGTGTTAATAATTGTGTCGTGTGTATTTTTTTTTTTTTTATAATAAATTAACTTACCTTCAAGGCTAGATTTCCCTCATTGTTTTCATCACAATCACTAAAAGATTTGAACAAAAAATCTTGATGTTCTGTCAGCTTACTTTTTGGAGTTTTGTAGGCCTAGATAATTCAGTTAGAATGCTGCCAGTCATGTCTTTTATAGTATATATAATTTGCCCTTTAAGTTGATGTGTTTGTCCATAAGACTTCAAAAAGCCCATTTCAGTGTGTGAAGGGGGCATGAGTCAGTACAGGCTGCTTTAGGGTTATGTGAAAAGCGCTTGTGTGCTGGGCCACACTTGCCCAATAAAACCAAGATATGATTGAGTTTGTTGATGTCTTGTGTTCATGCAACAGTGGTACCCTAATTAGTAATTACAGTGTTTCACAACATAGATATTCACTGTGTTTGTGGCACCAACATCAAAGTGGAAAGTGGGTAATGTCTAGAGCAGTTGTTTGCCTCAAACAATCAATTGTGTTAAATGATCAGCAGTGGTCTGGCACTACCCCACCGTCACTCATCCTGATATGAGGATTACATTGGGAGTTTCACACAAATGAGGGCAGATTGTGTTTATGTCTGTGGCTTCTTGTTTGTGTTTGCAGCTGATGGTCCCCACACACTTTGATATGAATTTATTTCCTAGTTGTAGCTTACATAATTTCCTATTTGCCTTGTGGAAAGAGACCATCAAAGCACTCTCTTTGTCAAAAGCCCTATTCAAATTCAAAAGCACATGAACACACAGACATGAAGAAGAAAGAAACCTTTCTAACCTTGTTGTGCTGTTCTCCTAGTAGCAACCATCATGCTTGCACTTACTCACGGGCTACAGGTACATCCATGTTAATGCAGATGGTGGTATTGTTAGTGTGTGTGAGTGTGTGTGTGTGTGTGTGTGTGTGTGTGTGTGTGTGTGTGTGTGTGTGTGTGTGTGTGTGTGTGTCTGTACGTATATGTGTGCATGCATTTGTGTTCCAGGTGAGTGCAGTTTCCCATCTTGTGAGAGTTAGTTAGCGGGATCTGGAAAGCTCAGGTTTATTTCATATTAAAATTAACACACATCACCACAAAAGTATGTGTGTTCTGTCTGTCATGGCTTACTCTGTATTTATCCTATTGCTTCTAAGAAGCTGAAAAACTACCAATGTAATCCATGGCAAAGAGGAGTTGTTCGGTTAGACGCATAGAGAAGTAGTAGTAGCAGGGACATCACTAACTTTGAAAGACAGAGGACTTAGCCCCTTGGCCAATACCTGAGAATGTGAGTGCCGAAAAAAATTTGGTCACACTTAAAGGAGAAATCTGATGTGAATCAATCCATAGGCCTGTTGTTTAAGGTCACTGAGTGCTGTCAGTTGGAAATCCGATACAACAAAAATAATAGTGAACATTGCAGCTAACACGGTAACACTTACTTTCAGTTTAATTTTCCTATGCCCAATTCAGTTAACATTGGCTGCTGGTTTGTTATTTGGTTTGTTATTTGGTGATGTTGCATCAAATTTCCTGGTTCCTACCTGCCCTCTTTGAACCCCCCTGCCTTTTCCTTCCAATCTCTTCCAGATAGGGTTACTTTGTTCTCTCTTTTTATTATTTTATTTTTTTAAATATTCATCACTACAGCCTGAATCAGTCAATGACTTGGAATTACTAAGCCTGTTTTGGGTCATGTTCATGAAACAGATACTAGCAAATATTTTCATCAGTGCATGTAGGACAAAGTAAATGTGGTATATATTTAACAAAAATTTAGTTCTTAACCCAGACCCCCAATCTTTTATCTTGATTAGTGTTAAAAGAAAAAGAAAAATGCTGAATTTTGCAGTAATTTCTTCCTTGATTAGGCTACTTAATTGTTCCTGAATTTAGATCATATTCTCCTGCTTATTTTGATGTATGGTTCAGCATGCATTGAGTTTGTTAACTATTGCACCTATATGAAAAATGCCTCTGCATAGATCCATGCAGAATGCAGAATGTATTAAGAAATGTAATGTACATTCAAAATAAATTTTATCGCGAACCATTTATCACAGCGACCAGTGACTAGAATCATTAGAAAGCTGAGATCATGCAGTTTGACTGCCCAGCATCAGGGGGGCTTAGGGACATTTTGGGGGGGCTTCAGGCCCCCTAAAATAGACATACCGTCGTCCATGAGTAGTAGTCAGTTATGATATTTACGTTATTTAGATTATTTAGACTCTGCCACATAAGTTCAACAACCAGGTCAACTATATTCATAAGTTGCAGTTATGGCCTTTATGTCAAACACCATTTCTGTTAAGGTTATACAATAATGTTTTTTCAACATCACAAT
This sequence comes from Tenualosa thibaudeaui, assembly GCA_027481765.1. Classification (NCBI taxonomy): domain Eukaryota; kingdom Metazoa; phylum Chordata; class Actinopteri; order Clupeiformes; family Clupeidae; genus Tenualosa; species Tenualosa thibaudeaui. Next base: position 1,670,440 of record JAIFZK010000005.1, read on the forward strand.
TGTAACATATTACAAAATGTCCTAATGTGGTAAAATTTTCTGCCTACAGAATAAAATTTTACTAGATTTACAATTTTACTAGATAGATTTTTACTTCATTTATATTCTTGCCCTCTTGTAGCAGATGTCAGACTAAGGGTTCACAGTATAAGTGCAATGCTACTTTTTTCCACATCCATAATGTCGCTATTTTTGGCAGTAAAACTTACATGAAAAAAAAAAAACATTTCACATAATCATTCACATTATACAAATACCATGCTATTTTATTACCATTGTGGTCAAAAAGTCTATTTTCCATGGAATTGCTCACATATATATCAGCAAAGCATTAATGTTAAATATTAAGAAAATCTTAAGTAGGCCCTAGTTTAACCCCTGCCCTACAGAAACTCCAAGAACCCTTTTAGTGAAGATCTCTGGCATATGGTATGATAGTTCAAAGTGGCTACTTTTTCACTATCTGTGTCTCACCCATGTTTATCATATACATTTTTCTCCCACTCTCTCTCTTTCTTTCTGTCTTTCTCACTCTATCTCTATCTCACACACACAAACACACAAATACACATCAATGATTGAATTTGTCTGGCACTCTAAGTAGGAACCACAAATTAAACATTTTTCTCTGTTAGCATTTCCATAGTCAACTTAGACAATTTGCAGTCATATTATACTACACAGACTAATGTGTTTTTTATACCTAGTGGTTATGCTCCAATGACACATAGCTGTTGCGTACAGTGGTCTCTTGTTCCTCTGACCTAGGGGGGTTGTGCTGATGGGGGTGGTTGTCATAGTTCTATAGTAACAAAAGCTCAGCCATTATAGCGTGTTTACTTCAGAGCAGGAATGAATGGCCAATCCCCCATAAAATTACAGCCATGTGTGGACTCCTGCATTTTCTCCCTTCCCTCTGCTTTGTCTGATGAGTTAGTTAGTCTGCCATACACTTACACATACATTTATTGACTTGTACTGACCTCTGCCAGTACACCCACACACAAGCTATACTACCAGCATATTAGGCTTCTATTATATCTTCAGCTGCACAAAAAAAAAGATTAATTAAAAAATTTTATGTGGTTCTTTCCTGGGTGGAAAAACATCCTTATTTTGTGCCAAACATGGAGCTAGTTATTAACACCTACACATTAGGCTCACACATTGTTCTGTGGCCACGAAGACAAAAGAGTTGCTGACTTGTTTGTAAACTACTTTGAACATAATTTCCCCAAACCCCTCCCCCGCCTCTTACTCAATGATGGGAGAGCAACAAGCAGCCATCTTGTTATCTTTAAAGACTCACATTTCTGGCTCAGAGGCCTTGGCAATTTCAGCTTCCTGTGTCAGACCTATCTACCTTCATGTTGTCGCCCATGTGTGAATGCCACTCCTAGGCTGAGAGTGTGTAACACTTCTTTCCTGTCAATTTTCACCATTACACACACACAATGATTAAATTACAGTGCTTTATGTTTCTCAAAACAAATACAGGAATTATTCGAAATATTTGACTCCCGGATTCCACTTGTGCTGCTTCATCAATTAGATCAATGTTATATATTTTACACTGAGTTGAAATATGTCATAACGCAGAGTAATCTCGCCCAACAGGAATAGGTCAAATTCCTGTAAACCCCCCTCAGTGGCCTTTTGCAGGCATTGTGTGTGATTGCCAGCCAAGCATTATTGAAAGCCATACTTTTTGTGATGTAAAATCCCTTAGACTTCCCAACAATTGGCAGATCATTCATGGCTAGCTGTGAAGCCATACAGAGGGCTGGAGCAAATAATACACAGAGAGAGAGAGAGGGGGTGGGGGGTGCAACCCCTCCAAAAAAACAATGTGATGGTCAAATGTCACCATTATCCTCAGTAATGATTCCCAGTGGCAACAACCATTTCTCTGAGTTCTCTAAACATGTTGAAAGACATGGGAGATTCTAGAAAATGCACACAGGCTGTGCCACCCTGGCTGTGAGGAGGATAAAGCTCTCACACTCATTTCCTGAGGTCTGCTTTTTCTCAACAGCACTGTCCACTGTCCAGCGACATCAATCACAGCACGTAAACTGTCACTGTTCCCTTTGTATGCACATAATGGGGATATTTATAGGCCTGAAAGGGGAGAGGAAGTGTTTTAGCACCAACCAAAAATGACATTTAAAGAGAGCAAAAAAGGGTCCAGTGCTGCCAAATATATCAACTTACACCTGAACCACAATGCTCAGGTTCAGGCAAGCTCCTAGCAAGCTCCTGAGTCTAAAGGGAAATGGCCATTCTTCTGTGAAATTGGGTTTAGTAGAAATAGTAAGCAATCCTAAATGCTGGATGTCATAATAAATTCTCTCTCTCTCTCTCTCTCTCTCTCTCTCACCGCTTTCTTGCAAATAAGTTTCCATTTGGAGAACAATTTCTGTGATCAATCAATATTCATCAGAGTTTGAGAGAGACTCCATCAGTCAACCTACACACAGTCCATTTCCTTCCCACTTCTGCCTTTTCAAAGCGCCTTTGCCCACGATGATGAGGTCAATGCGTGTCATGTAATAAGCTTAAAAAGCATTTCATTACAAACAAATGAATGCCAATCCATGCCACATGTCACAACATGAGCCAGACTGTTTTTGCTCCACTTCCCCTCTCGATAAAGCTGTTTACAGGAACCAAGACTGGGCTCTTTCTGTGGGATCAACAAATGATCAGAGAGGCCATTTATTCAAATCAATATATTTCCCTGCTTCTAAATGTATTTGTGTTTTTAATCCCTTCAAGGAATCAGATGGTCTTTTTGATATTCTCACAATTTTTGAATTGTTCCAGCTGTTGGGAGGGTTCAACAAATCAGTGCCCAAACATGTAAGGGAAAGACATATGATGCATTACAATCATCACAACCTTATAGACATGACCTTTCATGGTGATGCCAAATTCCTGTTGGCATACTCTCAGCACGGTTGATGACCAAAAGGCACGCTATGTGGCTCTCAAACACCCTCTGTGGGCTTACCAGGAGACTTTTCCACATTGCATGAGTGGGTTGAACACAACAATAGACTTGTCACATCTTCCTTGTCATTGGAGAAACACAACAGATCTAGAGAATAAAGTGTTATTTTCTATCTGTGAACAATATAATTCAGACAGATACTTTTTAGAGGTATCAAAGAATCTGCTAGGGTACCGAGTAAAGAAAAAACACCTTTACACATGACTATGGATTTCAGCAGTTGTCTTTACAAGCCAGTCAAAAACAGGTAGGCTAACACTTTTGCACATTGTGAATTGCCAGTAAAATATGAACACATTACACCCTCACTCAGTGCTCATTGCAGCAAATAACAAAATGTAGCTTATGGTTCTCTTTTTTATCTTCAAACTCTTTAAAACCCTCCAGGATAGGATTCTAGCTATCCCTTACATTTCACATATATACTAGTTTACCTAAACATAATGTCTCTTTATATTGTGGGAAATATTCAGATATTCTAGATGTATGTTTTCATCAGTGAATACAAACTCATTGAAATCAGTTGAACCTACTGAGTGAGAAGAGTGGTAGGCTAGCCCACTAAGAGAAAGTACTCCAGCAAGGATCAGAATGCTTGCTACCTTGGTATGTGCTCTCCAAAGCTGCTCATAACACACCAGCCTCAGCACATCTGCTGAGGTTTGATTGTCCATAATATCCTAATGAAACAAATCCTGTGTTTGGGTCGTAGGGCAGAGGGGCTGTCATGTTGACGTGAAATATCTCAGCCAGCACAGACTGCCTGTTGCCTTTCATCTTTTACTGCAGCCTGAGCAACACATGTTCAATTTACAAGTCCACTCCAAGTGTTGCACTGTTATTGTTCAGGAGCTGCTGGCTGGACTTCCAATGTCAGGCCTCCTTAGTGTTACATGGAGCACAGAGAGACAATAAACAGGCTTTTGGATTGGCACCTACCTCTACAGACATGCTATACTTACCCAAATAACGATTAGGCACACACTTAGGCCTAATCACACACACTTTTCCCAGAAATGATGCCACCCAACTATTCAAACATCTTTTAATACCATGTGTGGTATCACTGACTATGGAAGATGTGATGTGATCACTGTTGGAAAGCTGTGTCCTGTTACAGGATACTGCAATGCTGTGGAGCAACTGTGCAGTCATTTGTGGAGACAATAAAGTGGAATGTTTTTTTTCTCCTCATTTTTCAACAGAAAACATGTCTAATAGTTTTCAGTGTAAACAGAAGGGGTTAATAAAAGTCTTTTTTCCACCTTTTCTTTTTTTCCACTTTTCCCTTTTCTGTTTTTCTCTCAGTTTTACATATATATGAGTGTTCAATGTTCTCTTGATTTATCCAACAAGTTTAGATAGATAAATAAATAGATAGATTGATACACACATACATACATACATACATACATACATACATACATACATACATACATACATACATACATACATACATACATACATACATACATACATACATACCTTCAGTGGGGCATTGTAAAGTCAGGTGGCCTTTTGACCAAAAAATCCACTAAAACCCATTTAAATACTTTATTTCATGTATTCCATTTTCAATTTCTGGTCCATGTATTTAACAGAAACTTTAAGAATAAATACAAAAATAACTTGTTGTTTTGTGGCCATGTAAGGTCTATCTTGCTACCTACCACACTGCATAAATGTGAGAAGCAAATAGATTTATATCAAGGAACTTAACTGTATCACCTAATTTCAGGAGGGGTCCCACTTTAAGAGAGAGGAAGAACCTAACCGGTGATGAAACTCTCTTGCTTTCTCCTGTAGATTTATGACGCCACTGCTACGCTACAAGAAAAGTTTAGTTTGAGTGTCACAGAAACAGTGGATTCAAGCATAGTTCTTATTGCAGTCATAAAGCGTCTAGACAGAGCACCCCTCCTCTACCTCACTCCACCCCTGTCTGTCTCTCAGTGATGGACATTTGTTTTTATAAGATATATAGAGTCCACTCTTTGTATCACAAATGAACAGCAGGCCAGGTCCAAGCACTCATCTTTATCTAAAGGTCCAAGGCCATTAGTGGCTTGGACACAGCCAACCTTAAGTGCCAGAAAAAGCCAATATCTGTAGACAAATTATAAGGCATAAGGATTGCTGGGTATGAAAATGCTGTGTGCCCAATAACTGAACAATTTCAGACCTATGTTTACATCCATAGTTTCTTACAAGAAAAACCAGCAGACGCTTTTAGCAGTTGATAAAACTGAGCAACATCACACAGAATACATTAGTCCAGTCCTCATAAGCTCCATTTGCACAAGTCATCAGTCCATAACCTCCAACATATGACAACGACACTTTTACCTCCAAGGCTTTATCTCAAGGCACAAAATGGCTGCCCTAGGCCAGAAATATGACTTCATGCCGGGGATGGGCAGGTATTGTAAACAGCTTACTTTTTGGAGTGTGACAAAGGCCCTCCATTACTTTTAGTCCCATCAATCTCCTGTGTTTGAGTATTAGGCAAGTGTGGTAGGGCCTGGGGGTGTAGCAGTATTAGAGGTTGCTCTATCTTCTTTTCAGGGAAAGCAATAAATTCTTTCTTCCTCTTGAGGCTCTGAGCAGACTCAGGGGGTGGGGCAGAGGAGGATTAAAATTCTCTGACAACATTTGGACTTCAGGGTGTGAAATGCACCAAACCAGGCCTAGCCACCACCATTAATGTCCTCCACCTTTGCACTGGATTAAAATTTTTAACTCACAACAGAGTGTGCTAATAACAGATACTGGCGAAGAGAGAGTGGTTAAAATTAGATAGTGAAGACAGCAGAAACATGATCATTCAAAGTGTGAGGAAATGGTCTACTGGTCTATTACTTTGATATGATTCTCTGGATAACTTCAATCAGCCTGAATCATCAGAGAAAACTTGTATAATATGTAAGGCAAAACACAGAGTAAATGTAGAAAATAGGAATAGGAGCAAGTCTGTCTCACTGAGGATGTGGTGTCATGGTCAAGGGGACATGCTAAAGTGGAGCACCTGAATGATCATCTGTACCTAGCTCTTCTGATCATGAGCCAAAAAGAGTACCAACAATGGGTCAAACCAGACAGAACAGCATTATATACAATCCTATGGGTGGCCAAACAACTTGTCATAGTATCATACCAGATGGTTTTCTGATGTGGTATTTATTTGTAAGTACACTGCAGTGCACTACAGACTACTGTAGAATGGATAGCTGTACTGCTATGCACATTTGTGTGTTCATAGTTTCATTCATGACCCGAATCTCATGATTCTGATGCCAAAAGTGAGCTTATGAATGAAGATATATTACACTGGATGTTAAGTATGTGTACATCTCAAAGTTAGTGAACAAAGATTTTGAAAAGTTTCAATGGAACATTATTATTGCGTCATAAAAAAACAACAAAAAAGTCCTGAGAAGTACCTCTTCCATGAGGATTTGAGTATCGAAGAAATGGTAACCTAGGGAGACTTAGTAGCACCTTCATGAGAAACGTGCAATGTATCTTTCTTGTGAGCAGTTCTCCCTTGAATTACCGAAACAATTTACCGGAGCTTTCGATGTTCAGTCACGTAAATATTATGATCTGAGGGAGTTAGAACGTGATTTTTTAAAATCCCCATACCAGATGACAAAAACACATTTAATACTTTCGGTTTCTTTCAGCGCTGTCTTACTTTCAGTGGTGCGCTTTATAATAAAACTTGTTTGACGAGGAGCAGCCTACATTTTCGCAAAAAACAGACAACAATATTTTATTATAGTTTCCTGTTTCCAATATTTAGAAGCCTGATAATGGGTTCTGTTACTGTTATGTAAGACTATGTCTATCTACATGCGCGCCTCTCCTCTTTCCTCTCTCATGAACTCTCCCTCCCCTTTCTTTCTTTCTCCCTCCCTCTCTTTGCCTGGTTTAGCATCTCCCTCCCACTTCGCTCTCCCTGCTTTTCTCATCAATGGAGCGCATTTGAATAATGTGTAAGCACTTGGACCAGAGCCAATCAGCTGTCAGAAGACCATGATAAATCGCATTGCATTATTGATAATAATAATTACTTTGACATGCGCATTTCTACTTGAGGGGCAAATTTCCAGCCCGAAGAATTTGTAAAGGCGAGGAGTAAATAGTGTTAGTATTTGCTCCCGATGGTTGGACCATGTCGAGGCGCAAGCAATCCAAGCCACAGCACATCAATTCTGAAGAGCCCGGTTCGATTGAAAATGGTAAGTAATTCAGTCCTACCGACTCTCCTTGGAACGAACTTCTCAATTTAATTTACAGATTATCTTTTTTTTAATTGTTGTTTTGTTTTTTTTTTGATGGATTTTTTTGTAGTTTAGCCTACTTAGTCGCCGCACTTTGACCGGAGTCGTGACCCTTGGCACTAAGCATGCGTTTTGGAAGAATATGAAAAAGGATGTGCCGTGCAGAAACGTTAGTATTGACTGTCGATAGAGATGTTTTACATTTTTTAATCAGCCTACACTCCTTTAAAAACTTAAAAACCAATTAGGCTCCGGGTTACTGTTTCTTGTTTAATCGTGCACCTTTATGAGCCTACATCCTAAAATGTGGGTCTGTTGCCTGCTACCTGTAGTTATGGTTGATTATTATCAGGTGTTACAAATGGTTCCTTTCAATTATTTGATGCTTATTAATATTTGGCTAATTAGTTTTCCTGTGTTGTAAAATGGAATGAAGTTTATAGAATGATGGCATGCATCGGTTGCTCGCTTGCAGTTAGGACACGGTGTATGTCTGCGTGTTGCTTTGGTAGACTTTGGTGCCCACTTTACGAGTTCTGGTCAAAAGTTTTTACCAACTATTACATTGCTCTCTTTGGCGCCCACGAAAGACTGTTAATTCTGAATGTCCTTCGTGGTGGATATGGGCATGTATCGTGCGTTTTTAAAATGTTCGCGGTGCGGTTGAATGGCGACTCTCAAACAAAGGTGTTTAACAGGTCAGCATGGAATGAGTTTCGGGGGCGAGCAATAAATCCTCACAGTTAAATCCGTTGCTGTTTGTGACCGTGCTCATGAAGCAGGGTGGGGGTGCAGTTTCAACAATTTTGGGGGGCGGGGGGCGATTGGTTTTACCGTAAACTATAGGATGGTATTGTAACACCTTCATAGGTAAGCTAATGGCGCCGTTCACACCTTAAACATGGAGAGATCAGAAACGCCATTCTTGCCATCAGATGTAAATTATCCAGATACATTATATTTCCCCCCTCTTCAATCTCCCAGAAATCAAACATTTAAGATATGAATGGGAAAACAAAACGCCTCTTAGGCTACGTTGCGCCACCGTGTGGATGCCAGTTGCTCTCCTAAATTAACTTTGGATGTCCGCGATGGATATAAAAATGCTTTACATGTAGCCCATCAATCAACTATTTGTGATGGTCGAGAAATATGATGGAATTGGTACAGGCTACTGTTTTATTGTACACTGTACATTTAAGAGTTTAGATTGGCCTTTTTATCCACTAAATTAGCTACTTGGCAATTTCAATTTTAGTTAAATCCTAACTGCAGGCTAAAGCCTTATCAAGATTTCACAAACGAATAAAGAAATTACCTTTTGATGTATTTTAATTGTATTCTTCCTTGGGGTTTCATTCGCCTAATTTCTGGACAGTGTATAAGGCCAATACATATGGTGATCATTTTACAAAAAAGAAATCCATCCATCCAGTCATCAAATTTGTCTTGTCTTGTTCCTCATCTTGACTAACTTGGTTAATAATTTTGTAAGGTAGGCCAAGTACTAGGACTGAGACTTATTTCATTTATTCTGTGCCCCCTGGTGGCAGTGGTTGGTTATGAGTAATGGGAAAGAAATGTGATCACTTTTTTAAATGACCACAAACCACACATGACCTTAGATCAACTCTAAATTGGTCAATTTAAGTACTTTTTTAGTCAAAATATTTACAATACTACTTTGAAGTGTTATCTATTGAATGATATTTCAAACTGTTGAATGGGACGTGACCACTGTCTTTGTCTGAACCACAGGGGCTTTACAGGATGGACCAGGAGAGGCGGAGGGGAATGAGGTGAAGAGATGTCGCATGGAGGAGACAAGGGTCTGTGAAAAATGCTGTGCTGAATTCTTTGATGAGGTAGAGTTCATTGAACATCAGCAAAGTTGCACTAAAAGCCAGGAGGTGGTCATCATGAAGGAGGGGGGAGGAGAGGAAGCCCTTTCAGACTTCTCTCACAATGCCTCAAATGACTACCAGAATGGGCACAGCCATGATGAGTCTGCTGATCCTCAATCCTCAGTTGGTGTGGAGCCGATGGAAGATGAGCCGCTGGCAAAACTGAGTACTAGTGAAGAGCTTTTGACGGAAGCACAAGCAGACATGTCCTCAAGTGCTGAAGCTGGCCACCTGCCATCACCTCAACACCAGGACTCCAACAATGTCACATTAGAATCCATGGCATCGACCAAAGTTGCTGTAACTCAGCATTCATCATCCAACAACTCTTCATTGTCTTTTTCTAGCTGCAAGTCACCTCCATCAGAGGACTTGGCCACTGCTGCAGCCCACACCATTCCCATGATTCTAGAGCAGCTGGTGTGTCTCCAACAGCAGCAACTCCAGCAGATTCAGCTGACGGAGCAGATTCGCATCCAGGTGGCCATGATGGCTCCTCAAGGCCTGAATTCTGCTGTAGGTGCAACTCTTGACCCTCTGAAGGCTCTAGGCGCACACCTTTCCCAGCAACTGTCTGCAGCTGCAGCACTCATTGGCAAACGTACCGGTTCTCAGAGCCTTTCATTGGAGACTTTGAAACAGGGTAAACTACCTCAGACCAATGGGCTGCCCACTTCCCTTTCCACAGGTCTGGGCTCAATGACAACCAAAACCGACATTCTGAAGGGCCTCCCAGACCTGAGCAGCCGGCTGCCCAACCTGCTGCCCCAGTCTCCAGGAGCCTTAGCCTTCCCTAGTCCATTTAATGCACTTGCAGCAGCAGGACTTGACTCCTCTAAAAAAGGGAGCAGCAAGATCACAGGTCTGCCATCTGAGGTGAAAAATGGCTCTGGAGACCATGCATTTAAGCACAAATGTAAGTTCTGTGGGAAGATATTTGGCAACGACAGTGCGCTTCAGATTCACTTGCGCTCACATACAGGGGAAAGACCCTTTAAGTGTAACATTTGTGGCAACCGCTTTACTACCAAAGGAAACTTGAAGGTGCACTTCCAGAGACACAAGGAGAAGTACCCACACATCAAGATGAATCCTCATCCTGTTCCAGAACATTTGGACAACATTCCTACCAGCAGTGGGATTCCATTTGGCATGTCAGTGCCGATGGAGGAGTCTAACTTTGCAGATGGAAAATCGGCATTAAGTATGCCTGCGTCAGGTTTCCCAGCATCTGTGGTACAGGGGTACAAAACCTTTGACTTGAGTGCTGACTCGTACTCACAAAGGCCATCCTCCTCTGGTAGTGATGGTAATTCCATCAACTCCAACATGTTTCAACAAGAGATGGGTATGGAACAGACACCAGAGTCTTCAGAGACACTGTCTGGACTGCAGCATATGAACAGCAAAGTGCTCAGTACTGATGCACTAGGCACAACCAAACTTCAGCAGATGGTGGATGGGCTGGAGAAGAGGACCAATGACCCTAATGAGTGTGTGATCTGTCACCGCATCCTGAGCTGCCAGAGCTCACTCAAGATGCACTATCGAACACACACCGGTGAGCGCCCATACAAGTGCAAGATCTGTGGTCGGGCTTTCTCCACCAAGGGTAACCTAAAGGCTCATTATGGTGTGCACCGGTCAAACACACCACTGAAAATGCAGCACTCCTGTCCTATCTGTCAGAAGAAGTTTACTAATGCTGTGGTCTTACAGCAGCACATCCGCATGCATATGGGGGGCCAGATCCCCAACATTCCGGTGCCTGAGACACAGTTTGATGGACCAGACTCCATGGACTCCAGCTTGACTGAGGACAAATCTCTGATCGATGGCTCATCAAGCAACCTGCAAGAGAGCCTTGAGGAGCATGACTCTGAAATGGAGCCACAAGAAAAGCCAACCAATCTGTCCCCGGATCCCCTGGGCCTCCACTGTCCTTCTGATGCATCAAGAGATGAGACTCCATCCCTACATGGATCCTCACAGATGTTCACAGGCATTGCAGCTTTGGAGAACCATATGAAAAGCCTGACTGCGGCACTGAATCTGCAGCGACAGAGTAGCACAGCATCAGATAGTGATGGTGGCCTCAAGGATTCTCCATCTAGTAACATTCCCCATGCTGAGCAAGACTATAAGAATGGGCGCAGTCCAGCTGTGTCTGACTCGGTCTCCTTCCATTCAGCATCACCAGTGGACAGTCACCTAGGCAGTAGCCAGTCCAAGTCCCCAGAGTCTGCTTCAGTGGATGCAACTTCCAAACCAGATTCAGATGGGGGGCAGCAAGATTCCAGTGATGGGGCGCTGGACCTGACCTCTTCCAGCTTTGTCCCTAAACTGATTAAAGAAGAACCAGGCTTGCCCTATTCAAATGGAGAATATGGTGAGTGATTCACTGCTCAATATTTTCTGGGTGAAGGTGTGTGTTGTAATGTAATATCAAATGAGCGCCAAATAATGATGTAAATTGAGTACTGATACTAAATGAGGTCCAAAAGATTTTTATTTTTTCCACCCATCTTTCCATCGACTGTATTTAAAAAAGAAAAAAGATTGTATATTTACCATAAATGTGAGATGTGATCCTTCATCACAACCCATTTTTTTTCTGTAGCCTCAAGCAACATGCCCTACATGAGGGTTCCTCAGAGTCTGGTGAAGCTGGAGATGCAGATCCCCCCAGAGAACCCTATGGGCACACATGGTCTGTTTTCGGGCACAGGCATTCAGCCTCCAACTACCAGTGCCCCTCGCCGATCCACCAAGCTGCACCTGTGCAACACCTGTGGGAAGAACTTCTCATCAGCCAGTGCTCTGCAGATCCATGAGCGCACCCACACTGGAGAAAAACCTTTTGCCTGTACTATCTGCGGCCGTGCTTTCACAACCAAAGGCAACCTGAAGGTAAATGACCCAGATCTATGCATAGCACATGCTAATGCTGAGTACAGTATTATTTGTGGGGGTGGGTCTCATTATGTTCTATGTACTCACAAGATGTAAGTATCGGTTTTGGGTCCTAATCAATGGGGGGTGTGTGTGTGTGTGTGTGTGTGTGTGTGTGTACGCACGCACATACATTGAAAGGGTAGGAACTAAGATTTGTTCTACTTTTATTTAGTAAAATAGATTTAGATTTCACATAGTAATAAATAATTGTTGTGACGGGTCATGGGAAACAAAATAATAGTAAGGAGTGGGTGAATGTGAGGACCATTTTGCATTTTGTCTTAGTTTGTTCATCTGACTTAAAGTGCATTTACCTGTGTTCCAGGTACATGTTGGTACTCACATGTGGAATAACTCTACAAGAAGAGGGCAACGGCTGTCATTAGACAATCCTATGGCCCTCATAGCTATGGGTTCTGAGGCCAAGATTTTACCCGACATGATTCAGCCCCCTAAGGATCTGGTGCCCCCACCCATGAATTTTGATCCCACCGTATGGAACAAGTATGCTGCTGCCTTTACCAATGGTCTCACCATGAAGACCAATGAGATCTCGGTTATCCAGAATGGTGGGATCCCTCTACCAGGTACTCTTGCTGGAGGACCACTGATGGGCTCCACAGGGGCTATAATGAAGATGGATGGCTCACAAACAGGTTTGTCTGCTGCAGTGGCTGAGATGGAGAAAAATGGCTCAGAAACTGTGCCCAAAGCCCAGTTCCCACATTTCCTGGAGGAAGGCAAGATTGCTGTGAATTAATTTAAGGACCACCATGACTTCTGTGATTGAGCATTATGCCAACATGTGAAACGTTTTGGTTTTCACTTATTCATGTTTTCTGTACTTGCTTACGGTGGATCTTCAGTCTCTACAACATTCAGGGCTATCTGGTACAGTTTTCTTGTCTCCCTCCATAACTTGAAGATGGCCTTTTCTTCCTTATACTCTGCCTTTGAACTGTTTACCCATTCAAAATCTTAGTGTTACTTGTAGAAGTTGATATAACTACTGTAGTTGTATTTACTATTCCTGTTCTCTAATGTATGCGGGTATTTTTGTCTTTTCAGTAAAGTCAGTCTTGTTTTCTAGAAGTTGAATGTAAGTCATACTTGAACATTTGTTACCTCCAAGGCATGATGAAGTGAAGGATTTTTCTCACAAAGATCAACTAATTTTTCAAGACCACTTAATGTGCCACTGGTTCATTTAAATCAAACAAGTGAGTTCTTGGAAGCTTGCATTTGGGTGCCTAGCATGTTGGGACGCCTTCATTTGTGTCAACCATGTCTTAAAGAGGATCTTAACGTGTAGATACTTTTCCATTGTTGGCTGTTGCAGTGGAATGCTCTGTAGAGTGGACATTGGCAACCTTTTTCTATATTAAATTATTTGTATGGTTTGAGTTAGTTCATCTGCTTTTGAAACCAAAAATTTCTTTGCCAAGTGCCTAGTTTGAATATGGTCATTGTTTTTGCTTGCTCTTTTTGATTTTATTTTCCAAGCACCACAAGATTGTAATGAAGGTTCTATTTGATGTCTATATGTGTGACCAAAATGTTCTATATTTTTGCATGTAGCATTAGATTATCATTGTTTTTGCAAATCTTTTATTTACTGTCTTTCAGTAACTGGATTCATATTTTTACTATTTCCTCTCAACTATAATATATTGCTTTTTCCCTTATTCAGATTTGGTGGATGTAAATGTGTTTGCAGCTCCTCAGTAGATCTGAAGATGTAGCCTATTTGATGGTGAATATGCTCATCTGCTGCACTTTTTTTTTTTTTTTAAATGGAATTGGAAATGTGCAAATGTAGGCTGTTTCATCTCAGTTAAAACTGTAGATCTTGTACTGAAGTTTTCCAGTTGTCATTTTCCATCCTCCCAATCAAGTACACACTGGAGACTTTATTTTCAATAGGCTACTGGATGCTCAATACCAGAAACATTTGCTCATGTTTTGACCTAAAGTAAATATTGGTCCCTTATAAATCCCAAATCCTTCTTCTGTTTTTGGTATTAAATACAGAAGTAATTCATCTTGGCCTATGGGAGATGAAGCGCAGCAGCAAAAGGGTGTGTGTGTGTGTGTGTGTGTGTGTGTGTGTGTGTGTGTGTCCGTGTGTGATCTATGAAGCATTGGCCTGTTTGGCAACCCCTCTACCTCATATTTTCTTGTTTTTACTGTGTTCTCACTGTTAAAAGTCTGGACAACTCTGCATAGTCTGTTTCTTTGCATTGTAAGTACTTATTGCTTACATCTTTGCCCCACGACTGCTGATGTATTCCTGTTTCTGTGCTGTTTTAAAGTATGAATGTATTGTGGGACACTTTGCACATCTCTTGCTCAGAATAGACCAAGACTCCCATTGTTCCCCTCTGATGTAAATGTATATGCATTACCAAGTTGTGCCTTTTTCAAAATGTTACAAAATTGTCAGAACTGAGCTAAAGGGGTCTTGTATTACGATTCATAAATGGTGAGTCAGTTTTAGGCTTGTTTACAGTGTAGACTTTTGTAAATTTGTGCTTTTTGTTTACCATTCATCCACTCTATTTTCAGAATAAAAATGTGGGGTGAATTTGGTTGTCATGAGTTTTATTTTTCTTCAGAAAATTTACTGTAACTAGCTATTGTTTAAGGGTTAAAATCCAATATGTAATTTCTCCACAGGCTGATGAGTAAATAACTCTTTGGTTTGAATAGGCTATTAGATGGCAACATAAAAGCCCAGTAACCAACAATAGATAGTCTGATGTAGCTGAAACCTGTAAACCACAAAATAACTTGTCAGTGGTATGCTTTGTATTTTACATTCAGCCCTACATAGAACCAGATATAGACCTATGTGGCTTTCAGGCTTCTTCTCGGCTGTTCGTGGAGCAGCCTCTCCCCACTGAAATGTTATGTCTCGTTTCTGCCCCATGTTCTCAAATCGGCATCTTTGCATGGGAAAGACCATATTTTTTTAAGACCAGACCTGACCTCGGCTGCTTTGACTGGGTTTGCATGTCTCGTTCACTCCACTGTCAATTGGTGAGCGCATGTGGCCTTGACTCGATTAACATTATCCCACAATCTCTGCGACACCAGAGTGGGTAGCCTATTTGATGAAACAAAGACAATGGGAAAGTGCTGTTTATGGATGCTCATAATGTCTGTGAAACCGGTAACTTTAAATATTTGAGGCGGACCTAGCCACCCCCCACCCCCCACAACGCATTGTCAGTGGTCATTAATCAGGCAGCGACAGCGACGGGTATAGCAGTATAGGCTATAGGAGAGGCCAACCAGTCTGGCGCAAGCTCTTTGACAGTTAGCCTCCGCCCAGCTAGTTCAGATACAGTGGCAGCTTTGCTGTCAATATAGGCGGCGGCAATGACGGACAATATACCGCTACAGCCCGTGAGACACAAAAAACGGCACGACAATAAACACAGAAATGGGTAAGAGCATAGACGGAGATTAGTAGTCTATGACTGCATTGATAGGAAAGGGAAATGTGTGGGTTTCTTGATATAGTACGCGTCTTGGTTAGCAAGAGACAACATCGGATAATGTAGCCTTCACTATCTGTTTTGGCTATATAACCAGTGTTCTCGAAAGGCAGTCTTGGTAGTTTTTTGGTTATGAGGGTATTTGAGTAGACTGGACAAACAGCAACCATCTCGATAAATGCAGCGCCATATAGAACACCGTTTTTAATGCGCGCAAAGCTGGATATCCTTGTTCCGGGTCTTGACGCCTAACTGCAGGTGAATTTTTCTGTGGCGCTGCTGCCAATTTGGTTAATGCTCGCGTTAGGGAAATTGACCAACAGCATAGTTACCTCATCTGAGATTACCTACCGGTTTCTGGTCAGTGCTGACCGCCGTCTTTGTGTCATATCATGGCTCTTTGAATCTAATTCATAACTGGAACGGCCAGGGGAATACGGCTGCTGAGAATAATGGCGAATAAATAACTGGAGGCCTGTTTGTGTTACACTCACTGTACACATCTACATAAAACTGTTACAAATGGACGATAAATTGTACAGTCAGTGTCTGATTGAGAGATTCTGCCTACGGCCTTCATATCAGCCTGCCTTTATACATGGCTACGCGGTTGTTGCTTAACGGCATAATCTTTTTTCCCTCGCCCAAATTCATTGAACATGGGCTAATCCTGTTTTCGATGATTGCACTGAAGTGCAGCCTGCCATCAACAGGGCGTGTGAACAGTCTTTTAGGCTTACACAGGCCCGCAGTTCAGGCCGCATGAAATGTCACGTTTTTTGTCTGTAAGATTTCTTTCATTTGTAGACTGTACAGAAATATACAGACTGAAAAATAACAGCCAATGGTTAGGCTTATATTGTGTATAATAATAATAATAATTAATTAATGAATGAATTGACAAGGTTGATAAATGTGACAATTTTTCTCTTACAAGGCCAGATGTTATGCATTAGGCTAAGCAATGAGTCTAAGAGTGTAGGCCTATGCTCGTGTGTTGTCAGTTCCTTACCTTGGGAGCATTAATGGTGTCGAGTGGTGTTTGTGAAAGGTGGACTTACTGAGGACATCAGATAAGTCAATATTGACTGAAATGTTGGTCGTTTCTACTTACTACAATCTTCTTTTGTTCTGTCTCCCTGGTAAGCTACAAGGAAAAAATGAACATAAAAGGTTTCTAAATATACTAGAAGTAGTTTTGCCTGTGTTTGCCAGTGGTCATATATCTGAAGTCTGAAGAAAATGCTGTTGTGATATGTTTAGCTCAGTGGGCAGTGGACCTCCTCTATAGGTTTAAATCTCCGGGAGTGTGGTAGTGATGTGACTGACAGCTGTCAAACAAGGGCTCCTCCTGAATTAAAAAAAAAAGGTTCAGTAAGAGATGATGATGATGATGTATGTGTGTGTGTTCAAGGTGCTGCCCTTGGTCAAGATGTTGTGGCATGGGTGACTTCCGACCACGAACAGTCTGGTTGGGGCATCCTGAGAAAAGAGAACAGCGTTACCCAAGGAATGTGATAAACAACCAAAAGTACAATTTCTTCACCTTCCTTCCTGGAGTGAGTTCCACGAGTTCTTTCTTTCTTTCAGATTCATCATTTCAAACTGTCTAGTATCCTACTCTCCACACATAGTGCAACAGTTCATGCAATATATTTAAGCAATGATCCATGCACTATATGCACCTTTTGAAACATTGCTGTGCTACCATAGATGACTTATTGTCGCTCAAGCCCATTTTTTAAAAGAGAAACAGCAGGTGTTTTTTGTACAGTTTACATATTTTCCAAATCTGTAATTTACACTTTGTAGTCATTTTTGAATGTTGTTATGCATTCTTAGTGTGAAATATTTTAGTAGAGCCATTTTAGTGTAATATTTGTAGATTGGGCTGTAGGTCAGATATGCATTTAAAATGCATCAGTAGTTTTATTTCCTGTTTGCAAAAGTCTTGTTTAGTAAATGATGCTCCTCAGAAAGGCAGGGCATGGTCCCTTTTCAGTAAATCATACCTTAGCATGCAAACACAAAATAATTTGCAATGCAAAGTCAAATCATTTTAATTGAAATGTGAAAGTCATATCATTTGAATGGTCAAATCTCTCGTATGTGTAATCTGTTCTGAAAGAAAATATCCTTTCAGAACAGTGCTTTGACAATGGATAATGGGTAGTTAGATAGGGTGTGCCTGCTCTTGCTCTGTGTTTCTGTCTCTCTCCCTTTCCCTCTCTTTCATCCAGTGAATAGAATAGTGTTTTGTGCTGAATTCTGCTGCTGCTGTTGGGACTGAGAGAGAGATAGAGAGAGAGAGAGCTTTAGGAAGAGCTGCCATCTGTGTCTGTGGGCACTAGCTGTAGAGGCTGTAAATACCTCACCATGGGTGGCAGAGGAAACTGTTAAAACACTAGTTACAAAATGGGTGTTAGGACCTCAAATAGCAACCAAACCGTTTTATGAACTAGATTAGAAAGAAATATTTGGGAGATTCTCTTTCTGTGTACTCCAATCCAGATAATTTAAGCTATCAGTTGTCTTACAAAGCCTACAAAGCAAAAACATGACAACTGATATATATATATATATATATATGTATGTATGTGTGTGTATATATATATATGCTACACTCCTGACACACTTGACCTCCAACTCAGGAAAACCTAATTGAATGCAGAGTCAGGTTGGATTCTTGTAGACATGAATTGCCTAGCAGGACTATAGTAGTAATGAGGCCAACTTCACTCCCTTTACAAATCTGATGGTGAGATTATTAATCCCTAAATTAAGTCTACAAATAGAAACATTCACCTCAGACGTTCCCAATCTGGCTTCACCACGGTAAGCAGTATTCATGCAGTCCATGTGAAGACAAGTAAAAAATGCAGGGAGCCATATTGTTTTCTAAGCTGAAATGAATAACCACACTTTTTCTGGAGATCTGGACTTTTAAAGTTGCAGAAAATGTGCTATATTAAGCACATCATTATCACAATTGGTCCTATTAAACAGCTCTAATAAAAACATCAAATAATGTGTTGTAAAATGTGGATTTGTTGAAAATGGGATTGTTTGCAAATAATGTTGTTGTTTATTTACTCTTTTATTTTTAGAGAAGATTGGTACTTAAGAGGACAGCCCTAGATGTTTTGGCAAAATCTATTACAATTAGTAGGCATGTCTGTTAAACTGACTACAAGAGTTTTTATATAAGTATTGGTTATTTGATATTTCTTCAGAGAGATTCCAATTGAAGATTTTCATTTAAGATTGCAAATAGTTAATTATGCAATGGGAACTCTGCAGCATGCAATGCACAGTATGTAGCAGCCCACTTATGAGAATACCTACACATTGCTGAATGCATGTCTGAAAGTTTTCGCATTCATCAAACCAAAAGCACAAATGGATGTTTGAATAAGAAAGAAAATACTGTCCTTGATTGTTCCTGTAAATTCTGAATAGTGGATTTTAATACCTAATCTAATAAAAACCTGACTATGCCTTTTTTATGTATGTAAAGTGCAGACATTTATAGATATATAGAGAAAGAAATTCTGGAATAAAATATAAAAGGTTAAATAATAAAAAATATTAAAAGTATAAAATCATAAAAGGGTTTGACCGGTGAAACATTGATGAGATGTGTGAGAGAATGCAGCATCAGATAATATAGAATCATCCAAGCTGCTGTTCAATCCAGCAAGCTTTGAGTCATCTGGATCTTTGCTTTTGTGTTAGTGTTACAAGTCTTTAAACAGTTTGGTTTACAGGGCTTGTCAAAATAATATACACATCTGTTTACAATAGTTTGCCATTTTGAGCAATATTTAACTCTGATTGAGGTATAAGAACCACCGTGGTTTACTCTTGGAATCCCAGTCATAAAATGTTTAAGCAGTTTCCACGCAGAATGGAAAATGCCAAGAGAGTACTTCTGCTGCAGTTGGGCTAACTTTATGTGGCCTTACTCTCATGTGCTCATTTTCCTTGCTGGCAGCTACTGGCTGACATGGTTTCCTGTCAGCAGTGAGTTCCCCAGTCTTAGCTAATTAACAGCCTGTACAACTCTGTACCACTGGGCCTCATTGGAGATAGGTTTGCACAGACAAACATCTATGACTTTCAATATAGCTGCAAAACCAGATATGAAATGGCCATTTAAAGAACATGAGAATCTTTGACAAATAATGTGCAGCAGTTCTAAGAGAACAGGGCAAGAGTTCAGAGTTGTGTATATTGTTGCTCCATATTTCTGCTCATTCTGTTTTCCTGTTTCAGCTATTTGCCTTTGTCTCTTCCAGAGACTGAAGATGAACTTTTATGCCAATGCAGAACAATGCTTAAAGTAGAGACAGAATATTCTAGAATGGATGGAGATAGAGATAGAATAATATAGAATCAGTATAGAGTAGTGCTGTTGAACTATTCGAATCTGGCATTTGGAATAGATTAGATGTTGGGTAATTGCTTATGCTACTGTGCAGTAAACTCAGTGATCATGTGTATGCAAAGTATTTTGTTTATATACAATGGCTTTTATAAAAACATACTGTGTGACTCATTGTGACGCATAACCATGTTCTAATATATATATTACTTTTCTGTGGCAACAGGTTCTGTTCAATCAGTTTAAGTACTTCTTCAACCTGTACTTCCTGCTTCTGGCCTGCTCACAGTTTGTCAATGAATTGAGACTTGGGGCTCTGTACACTTACTGGGTGCCACTGGTGAGTGATCAATCTACTTTTGTGCGTGTGTGTGTGTGTGTGTTCTGCTCAACATCAGCAATGGGTAGTTGACAAGGACATGTTTTATACACAATGTATAGCACTTTGGTCAGTGTAAGCTGTGTCTAAAGGCATTGTCCAGAGTGAATCAACACTGTTCTAGCCCTGTTGTTTCAAGATGTCAGTGTCAGTAGGTATGAGACAAACTAGTATGTAAGGCCTGTTGAGTATTCATCATTGAGGGCTTGATTATTTATGAACCATTCAGTAGAGAAATGCAGATTCCCTGTCAATTTCAGCTTGGCTGTGTGCCTGTGACTGCTGGAGTTCTCCTGTCACCAGAGTATTTGCCTTTCAGGGCTTTGTGCTAATCATCACCATCGTGAGGGAGGCCGTGGAAGAGATGAGGTGTTTTCTGAGGGACAAAGAAGTAAATTCACAGATCTACAGCAAGCTCTGCAGCAGAGGTGACATGTTGTTTTCATGGGGACAAAGCCTTGCTAGTTCATTGCAAAGCTTTCATTCACAGTTTAACTACAGCTTTCTCTCTGTGGGGTTGTCATTTTGGTCCAAATTGCGTGCTTTTGAATGCTACCTCGATCTCTCAATGGTGCCTCTCAACTGTGGATGGAGACACAAAGGCAAAGGTCCTATGGCCATGCTACAGTATTACCAGAACTTTTTAAAAATGGCAAACGGTATCAGATTAAATGTGTGAAATATTAACAGTAATAAACGTATGTGTGTGCTTATGTTCATGTTGATGTATGCTACATTTATATGTTCGGTTTATTGGTTGGTATTATTGGTTTGTCTCATTAAAGTACCACTGGAGACCCACTGTTTAAAATCCTATCCCATCTAGATTTACAGATCTAACTGTGTAGTTTACACAAAACAAAACAAAAACATAAACTGGTATAAGTTTATTCTGACAAGATAGACAGTTGAGTAATAGTTATTGTGCTCTGGTGGAAAACTATAGCCATTCTGTCACACTTTAACTTTTCTCCTTTGCACAGCGATGTGTGTGACTAAACATTTCCTGTCATAAAGCAGCTTAACTAAACTTTGACTTAAGACCAGAGCTGCATAGATTTCAAATCAGGAGTTGAGGTGTTTATAGTCCATCAAAGACTACCGTACTTGCCAGTGTTGGTCTTTTACTTGTGTTACCTTTAAGTGCTTCATTGCGGGCTTAAAAGAAAGCCACTTGTGTTTGAACTTGAAATCCTCAACTTTTTTACTCTCCACTATTTCATTGTTTTCTGAATCAAATTTCACTCAATTGAAAGGTTGGCCTTTCTAACTCAATGGTCAGCTGAGAAATTATCTAATCTAAGTCTTTTTTGTTTCAGTAAATGATATCTATTAAAGTTAGTAATAAATGTCTAAACCTTTCCCACCTATAGAGGTGGACAAAGTAAGGTAATTATTGACATAATTGTATTTTTTTCCTGAATGTCTCGAAGAGCACATTTTGATTTGTTAAGCAGCACATGGTATTTTCTCAAAGTCTTCTGAATGTGACAATATTAACATGTGTTAATGTCTTACATATGCACAAAGCCAGGCACCACCACAAAGGTGAAAGGTCACTGACCTCCTCCAAACAGTTGTGCCCTGCTCATACACAGAGGAATGAGAGAATTCCACCCCTCCCCATGTTGTCACCACTGCATAGGAGATTGTTTCAGGGCCAAATGGAACGAGGAGCAGTCTGCAGCATGCAAACACACATGGCGAATTAGATCAGGGCAGACTAGTCACTTAGGAGATAAGACACTGGGGCAAAATTCTCTTCACTTTTATTTGATAATGACACAGCACTCACAAACATATTGTTAGGTTTCCCTTTATATCTTAAAGTGCTTTTTTGGAGTCTCTTTTCAGTAGATTGCAAGTTTTGTGTTTTTAAGAAGCAATTGAAAGTGGACTGGACTGGATTCACTTCCCAGATGACGGTCATTCTCTGCCCTTGTCACTGATTCTTTCAGTGAGATATATAATCTCAGCAGCAGTAACTACCACTGCACTCTGATTATTGATTCAGGCAGTAAAACCAGCAAACTTTTCTTGCATTCATAGGCCATTTAATCTCTCCCTCTCTCCCTCTCCCTCCCTCCTTCCTCTCTCACTACTTCTATCAGGCACAGTGAAGGTGAAGAGTAGTGGTATTCAGGTGGGAGATCTTATCATTGTTGAAAAGGTGAGTATGTGTCTGTGTGTGTATGTGTGTGATTTTTAAATCCCTGCTCACACCACATGACCCCATGTTTGAACAAAGACGTTGTCCATACTCATCACCTCTGCAGCTGAGCCACTACTGAGGTGTTTGGGAGGGGAGGGTTTAGCCATCATGTGCTTGAGGGAGTCCAGGCTGAGCAGGCCATGGGGTTTGCTTGGTAGGAATTGGGCCAAAATCTTGTTGTTGCCCACGTGGCTATTTGGGCTAGACTGGGTTAGCTCATTGTAAAGAGGTTGAGTTGGTGCCGGGGAGGTTGGGGGGTGGGGGTCATGAAATATGAGAGGAGTAGCCCCGTCTTGTTACAGGCTAAACCATGCTTGGAGCAGAGTGCTTCATTTGACCAAAGACACACACTTAATCCATGAGAAAAGACTAGTCCTCATCAAAAATGTCTTGGTTCCTGACTGTAGAACTGAGCTGAGTTGTTTTGAAGGATGCTGAAATACTAGATTGTGTTGTTTGATATTCAGACATTTTAAACAGAGCATAGTTTGGATAACTTTCGATTTTGTTGAAAATCTGTGAGCCAGACTACAATACAGAATGTACACATTTGTATAAGTGTGTCTGAGTGAGTGAGTCACAGCAGTCTCAGGAGTTCATCTGTAAGAGATTGGGCTTGTTGACTCAAACCAACATATTCACATGTTCAGCTGTATTTCTGAGAGTGAAAAAATACACACTCACATGCTTGTGCTGCCTTCTGAAAGAGTGTGTGTATGTGCAGATGAGTGAGGGAATAAGAGAACGGCTGATCTAATAAAGTTTTCCCATCTCTACAGAACCAGCGTGTCCCTGCCGACATGATCTTCCTGCGGACATCAGAGAGGAACGGTGAGCATTCAGCACAGCCCATCTCCCCCAACCTCTCCTCTCCCATGTGGGGCAGGCAGAGCAGGGCAGGGCAAGCACTGGTGTCTGTCTCTGTAGGCTCGGCCAGTTGAATTAGCATCAGGGAGAGCTCAAGTGCTTGTCTTTGTTTCTGCCTGACAAAGCAGCAGCTCTGCCTATGTGGGCAAGCCTTTCCACTGCAACTGATACAAGCTCAGGTCATCTTTGCCTTTCAAATGATGACTCAAGAGTTGCAAATGAGCTTTGGGAGGGGGGGGTGGAGGGAGTATGTGTGCACCGATGTGGCGGTGCATGTGAAGACTGTCTGAGGCAGAAAGATGTGTCCGTTTGGGAAGAACACGAGGGAGAGAAAGGATGGCGCTCGCTGAGCCTGTTGATTAGATCAGAGTTCCACAGGCGGCTGCACAAATGGCAAGACCCATAAGTAAGTCATTAAGGGGAACTCGAGGCAGACTGCTGATATCCAGAAAGAGTTTTGAATGGTCGGAGAGCAAAAATTGCACAAATTCTTTTCCAAGTACAAAGGCCTCTGTTTATTTAAATACATTTAAGTGCGCAAACTGCCATAACGAGATACATTTGGGGTACTTAAGATGTAATCTTGGACTGTTTCATACCCAAGATTAAGCCATATTTGTGGAAGCTTTGGGAGTTCTGGGGGGCGGCGGGGGTTGGGTTGTTACGGGAAAGAGGGCCATTTGATGGCTCAACACATGGAGGCCATTAGGTCAATTATGAAGAGCCCAGGGTTCCACAGACCAAGACCTGGCTCAACCACACCCCTCCCCCAACCATCTCTCTCTTTCCCTCCCTCCCTCTCTCTCTCTCTCATACACACACCCACACCCACACACTGAAGCTCATGCTCATACTTGCACATTGCACACAGGTACACAAGTCAACCAACAGCAGGCATGTGAGGGTCCAAATAAAGTACAAAATGGGGGACTTTTAACTGAAAGGATATTTTGACCTGAAATTAAACCAAAAGTGTTAGAAAATCTTTGAATACAATTGAATATAATCTATTTAATATAGTATTACATTGATCTTTTTACCAAGCTATTTTAAGGACATAATGGAAAAAGCACCTGTAGTTGTGTGTGTGCGCGTGTGCATGTCTGCATGCTTCCATGCATGTATATTGTTGTGAGGGGGAAGGCCTGAGGTATTTGCATGTGTCTGTGCGCATATGTGCATGCGTGACATGGATGGGATGTCTTGTCCTTGGTCAGAGTGCCGTGAGCCTGCAGCAGCAGCATCAGTCAGGGCTCCAGGTCTTTGTTTGTGCAAATTAACACCTTGAGCTAAGAAAAAGCCAACAACAACATCAGCTGTTCTGTACACGTGGACCAGTAGTCAGGGAGGCGGCACACAGGCCGCTGCTGATAAATGGTAACAGTGCCACCTAGGGGTCAGGAAGAGCACACACACTTAGACAAGGCAGGCTTTTAGAATCCACTTGACCTGGGTCTGTAGTGTATGTACTACCATCTCTATCACCATAAAGAGACTCTACTCCTAGAAATAGGGGAGGGGTATAGGGGAGACCAGTTCTCCCAAGCATCAGAAATGGATTGTGGGTACCAGAATCTTACCACAGAGTCTGATGTTGGCTTCTTGCTTCTCAGGTTCCTGTTTCCTGAGGACTGACCAATTGGATGGTGAGACAGACTGGAAACTCCGCCTGCCGGTGGCCTGCACTCAGAGACTGCCCACTGCAGCTGTGAGCGGCTTCACTCAATCACCTCTGCATTTCATCTGCAAATGCAACCATAGGCAGTAGACAGGAGAAAACTAGAGTCAAGAAATCTGGATAGCGGTTGAGATTCACGCAGAATCAGAAATAGTGTTTTTTAAAGACTAGCCCTAGTGTCTGTGTGTGTGTAAGAGGGACATTGTGTATAATCAGAAGAGACAGCTGTTGTGTGAATCATCTGTTCTTCTCTCCTGAAGGATCTGCTGCAGATTCGAGCCTATGTGTATGCAGAGGAGCCTAACATTGACATCCACAACTTCATTGGCACCTTCACCAGAGTGAGTGTGCTGTGTGCCCAGGCGGGCTGTGGGTAGCGGTGTACATGGAGGTGCTGTGTGTGATGTGAGTGCTCTTCTGATGTATGTGCTCTGCTGCAGGAGGATGGAGATCCCCCAGTCAATGAGAGTCTGAGCATTGAAAACACCTTGTGGGCCAGCACCGTCATCGCTTCAGGTGCACACACACTCACACACACACATACCTATGAACCAACCAGGCTCTGGACTAGCATACAGATACATTTGTCATTTTGGCCTTCTAGTCCATCATAAATAAAAAATTACATGCACAATGGAATAGCACTGATTCTAGAACGAGTCCTGTAATCTCCCACATTATTGGGGTGTATATTGTGGTGGCTGTGTGTAAGACTTTTTAATATGGACTCCTATGGATATTTGGTGGTCAGTTCCCTCTCGCATAATTCACTGGAACTTTCGTCATGAATGGCATGAATGCTAGGTCTGCAGATGCAGATGCATCCATGTGGAGGCAGATGAGGGAAGCTGTGGAGTCAGAGTGCTGCTGTGGGATGGTTAGCCAGCTCCACTGGTGTTGCCAGCTCTTGGCTGGGCCTACAAGGGCTGGGCACTGGGCTAACAGGAACAGCAGCATTTCACTAAAATAGTTCTATTTTTTTGAGTTGCTGTTGTGCTTTAATTGGGTAACATTGTTGCTCAAGGAGGAGTATGGGGCACGGTTTCACACATGCCTTTTCTTGTGAGCCACCTCTGATATTTAGATTTCCACTATGCTCAAGGCAATTACGTGGAAAAGTGCAAAGTGCTGATAGTTTGTGTTCCCCCACACATGCACGCACACACACACACACACACACACACTGCTTATGAACACCTAGTAAGCAAAAACAGCCACCCTACTGAGAACTATTTGGAAACATTTTCCATGAAAAATAATGAAACACTTGAGTCCACCCACCCCCTTCACCAAAATGCACTTCTGCACACCCTTATGTGTACATGTGTAGGCGTGTTGTCAAAAATCTGCTGCCACTGTAAAATTTGATGTAAAGTTATATTCCCTTTGTATTTCACACATTCTCAT
Organism: Tenualosa thibaudeaui; assembly: GCA_027481765.1. Classification (NCBI taxonomy): domain Eukaryota; kingdom Metazoa; phylum Chordata; class Actinopteri; order Clupeiformes; family Clupeidae; genus Tenualosa; species Tenualosa thibaudeaui. The sequence goes on from JAIFZK010000005.1 coordinate 1,697,022, forward strand.
ACTGTGTGTGTGTGTGTGTGTCCATGTGTGTTACAGGCACTGTGGTGGGTGTAGTGATCTACACTGGCAAAGAGCTGCGGAGTGTCATGAATACCTCTAACCCTCGACACAAGGTAGCCTCACTTTGTGCAGATGTTACTTCTGTGTCTAGTTCCCAGTAACACTGTGGGCTGATATTGTCCACCAGATCAGTGTGTTAATCTACTACAGTCACTGTCAGGCAGAGCCCTAGTTAGCCTGTATGCTGTCCTCCACAAGTTAAACCTACCACATGGAGTACGTTTGAAAGGAAATGCAGCCAAATAAATAGTATGAGTAGTAGTAGTAGTATGAGAATTAGTGGCAACCATCACTGGAACATAAGACTGATAGCTGCTGATAATGGGCATGCAGATTCCATTAAAAGTCCTAATCCATATGGATACGTGTTTTATGATTAATTTGTTATTGTCATAGATAAATATATTGCCTTTTGGAAACAGTGACTTTGTAAGTAACCCCAGACATTTTCGTCACTCTACGTGCTCTCAATGGAGAAACATGTCCACTGCTGTCTGACTCAGTCATGTGCTTGTGTCCTAGATTGGGCTGTTTGACTTGGAGGTGAACTGTCTGACGAAGATCCTGTTTGGGGCGCTGGTGGTGGTGTCTCTGGTCATGGTGGCTCTGCAGCACTTTGCTGGTCGCTGGTACCTGCAGATCTTCCGCTTTCTGCTGCTGTTCTCCAACATCGTGCCCATCAGGTGGGACTCCAGCACACTCTGATACCATACTCACACCCAACATCTACCCTTAGTCTACTCCCATCATACTCACACCCAACATCTACCCTTAGTCTACTCCCATCATACTCACACCCAACATCTACCCTTAGTCTACTCCCATCATACTCACACCCAACATCTACCCTTAGTCTACTCCCATCATACTCACACCCAACATCTACCCTTAGTCTACTCCCATCATACTCACACCCAACATCTACCCTTAGTCCACGCCTATCATACTCACACCCAACATCTACCCTTAGTCCACTCCTACTATACTTACACCTAACATCTACCTTTAGTCTTCTCCTATTATACTCACACCCAATATCTACCCTTAGTCTACTCCTATCATACTCACACCCAACAACAGCTACCGTTCATTTACTCATACCATACTCACACACAACATCCACTCTTAATTTCCCATACATCATTTGGGGATGTTAGAATTAAATCATTTTTTTCTGTATTTCTCAGTTTACGGGTGAATTTGGACATGGGAAAGATGGTGTTCAGCTGGATGATCCGAAAAGATTCCAAAATTCCTGGAACTGTGGTTCGAGCAAGCACTATTCCTGAGCAGCTGGGTCGGATCTCCTACCTGTTGACGGACAAGACAGGTGAGAGCCTCATTCTCAGATCTCCCCTGAACTCGTCACCTGGGGACTTCAGACCCAGTCAAATCTGGTCTTGGGCCTGGAGTGTGGGACTGGAGACACATACAGGCAGCCTGCCTCCCTAACAATCCCAAAGCACTGTGACCAGTCTCTGGGCTAGTAAGAGGAGGGGTGAGCTGCCTCTCTGGGGTGGATTGTTTGGCATTTGGTTCAAATGTAAATTGTTTTTTGGGGTAGAAAACCATCTGATAGTAAACATAAGTGTAGAAGAGTGTAGTGATTTACACACATGGATCCACAGAGCTTTCTGCACAGGACACAGGGCATCATGGGAGCTACCAGAATGGCGTTTGTGATTTGTGGAGCCTCTACATGGTAGCAGAGAGAGCATGTTTGCATTGTGACTCTGTGTGTGTGTGTGTGTGTGTTGGTTCTGAAACTAAAGCTCACTGTCAGCTTTCATCTGTACTCATACACATACACATAGCGTGCTTCAGAAGTGGAGACCTCAAAGTAAAACTCTGAAATTTACGATGCTCCCCTCCTTATAAAAATGATCTCTTTTACCTCTGCACTTGGACTAGATTAACTGCTTCCAAATGGCAAAGGTCACACTAATGTATGGGAAGACCCTGTAGAAGTGCTACTGAAACACTACTCTGTGTGTGTGTGTGTGTGTGTGTGTGTGTGTGCAGGAGCGGAGATCAAGCAGGGCGTTAGGAAAGCGCCCCTGAGCTCTTGTGGCATTAATAAGCAATTATAAGCCATCAGTCTTGTCCAGTGCGTAATTGGCCCCCTAGTCAGGCATATGGGGTTAGCATAAGTCACAGCTAGCCCCCACCACACCATGGGCTCAATCAGAACCAGGCCAGCCTCATTAGCTCTGCCCCTACCCCAGTCACTCTGCAGCCCTCAGCCCCAGCACTCGCTGGAAACCTAACACAGCAAGTTTGACAGTTTGAGTGCGCGAGGACAGGAGGTTGTTTTATACTACTACAGGTTGTCCTCTTGGACCTCTACAGTCAGAAGAGGAACAAGAAAGACAGACTCCATCATTTAGGATCCATCCCAGCCCCTTCGCTGTGTCTTTCAGATGGTCCCATCAGGCAGATGGTTCCAAGTACTTCTGACCACAGAGAGGACTTCCAAAATGCCTTTCATTCTGCTGCATGCATGATAAACAAGCCAACTGAGACCTGATTGCTCAGCCATCTCTCTAAATGGCTGACCTGAAACCAATCACCGTTCATCCATGATTCTCTCTGCCATCCCTTTCACTGGCTAGCAAGAAACCAATCACAAAGTCTATTCATGCCACTCTTTGAGGCTTCAAGGCTTAGGGCTAGGGTTAGTGGAGACATTGAGATTCAGTCTGTAATCATTTTGGCTAGTGTGGTGTGTGTGTATGTGTGAATGTTGAGAGCTAGCAGTGATCAGATGTGTCTGATAGCTCTGTGTGCTCCCTGGCTTTCAGGCACCCTGACCCAGAATGAGATGGTGTTCCGGCGGTTGCATTTGGGCACTGTGGCCTACGGCATGGACTCCATGGACGAGGTGCAGAGCCACGTGTTCAGCGCCTACACTCAGGTGAGGGACCCAGCTTAGCCTGCAGGCCCTTCAGCCCACGCTCCTCTGCCTCTCCTCCTAGCATTGTGTTCCTTTGTCTCTCCAGCAATAGAAAAACAGCACATGTCACATGTGCACTCACTCGACTAGGTGAATGGTTCCTGACCCTTGGCGGCATTCTTTTTTTTGTTCCTGGGTCAGAGGTCTCGAGGGCAGGAAGCAGGATTAGCTCCATGCCGGACTTGCACAGGACTAATTTAATCACCACCATTAACCCAGGAGACATGTATGCTAAAAATAAGAGCAGGAGAGAGATGGCGCTTAAAAGTTGATATTTTTCACACATCTGGTAGTGTTTACAGCAACTGATTGGGTCACAAATATACTATTTGAACCTTTTGAAGCCCTTGTGGGGATATACCAGTGCTGAGGATGACGGTAGTTTTGTTTGGATTTTTTGTTTTTGTTTTTCTACAAACATTTATTTTTTTTGAGTTGAAGAAAATATTCTGTCACAGCAAACTCACCAAAACAGGACCTGAATCTGCTAATGTTCCATTTGCAAGACATTGGTTAGTGACTTGTCAGTGTTTTGTCAGGGTTCTTATGGTCTGTGGTTAGGTTGTAGTTTTCACCCCTCTACGTGTGCTCTGCCCAGCCTCCTCATGACCTCCCAACCTCTCGGGCTCCGGCCGCCACCAAGGTGCGCAAAACCATCAGCAGCCGCGTGCATGAGGCAGTGAAGGCCATCGCCCTGGTGCACAACGTCACCCCCGTCTACGAGTCCAACGGTGTCACTGACCAGGCCGAAGCAGAACAGCACTATGAAGACACCTGCAGAGTGTACCAGGCCTCTAGCCCTGACGAGGTTGGACACACACACACACAGTCACAATGCAATCATGCTCTCAAACATTCTACTCTTAAAATGTACACGTTACAAGCATTTCACAGATACATGCTGCTTATACTCAAAGTAAAAGATAGAAACAGGTAATTTCCTGAACCAAACCCCCCACATAGAAATTGCAGCAGGTTAATGCATTCTTTCAGTGAAATCATTCACACATGAAAACAGGCACTAAACTTGGCACAAATGCCCTGTTGCTATTGCTCTCCTAATAGAGCACTTCTCAAAAGCCATCGCAAATCCCTCCATGGCATCCATGATGGCCATTTTTCCTGCCACCACTGGCAAATTGGCAAATCATATCTCCAGAACAAAAGATGACAGCACAGAAAGAATGGTGTCTATTGATGCTCAGAGCAGTGTGTTTCATGTAGACTAAAACAAAAGGAGTGTGGATTGACTGTACCCATGGATTAACGCCACCCATCTAAAACAAGAGTGTGGATTGACTGTACCCATGGATTAAAGGCACCCATCCATTAACTGCAGTGTACTAAACATTGCTTCCTGAATCAGATTATGATTTTAGAAGAAAGTATTGCCTTAACCAATTCATAATTTGGAAATGACCAGTACAGTAAACATGGATCTTATAAAGCGGAATAAATTGGCAGGATTATTTTGTTAACTTATAGTTGTAGTCGATTTGGTAATGGCCAGGGTAGAGGCTTTCCGTTCAAGCAGGAATCCACTCAGAGTACAGAGCTTTCTCTCTCACACACACACATATACGCACACACTCACCCATAGCGTATAGCCTTGATCTGTCCAGAGCCTTTTATCTACAGGAAGTGGGCTCGATTTATGCCATTATTTTATAGCATGGATTTCCTAAACGTCACAGTAAAGTTCCCTCTCAGTTCTACTCCCTGAACCCCCCTCCTGCCAGCCCCCCCATGAACTCACAACATCTTATTCTCACCCCAAGAGCTACGTTCACCTTCAGTACAAGATGTGGAAAATTGTGAAATCAGTGAGTCATGTACATTTCAGTGTGGTCACATACAGTCATTGCTTATAGTGAGGCAGTAGTTTTGCTGGATGTGTGCAAAGGAGCATGGGGGACAGGCAAATGTATCTCCATAGTACATACTGTATAACCAAGCATGCAGGGTGTTAGTTTGTTGTGGTGTGCATGGAAAAGTGTAAATAGGATGGTGTGAGGGTGCTAGGCCGGTGCAGGGGTTAGTCTACACATATACGAACATAAGATATGTGGTGCTGGTGTGGTTTCTAGCTTTGGTCTACCTTTTTATCACCATAATCTCTCCTCCAACCAAATGGCAGTTAGTATTTTATAGCGCAGCAGGAAGTCTGAATATAACAGCCAGAAGACGGTTAGACAGGAGCTGATACCAGTAGCGGGTGGGAAGCTGTTTGTAGACCACCTGTACATCAAAGTACACCTCCAGCTGAGCTTTGTACAGGTGACGAGGATGAAGTAACATTGGTGTGTGACAGCAATGATGCTGACCTCTCTTCACAGGCCACACAGCACACACAGGATCCATTATAGTGTCTCTGTTACTGCTACTACAGGAGCAACATTTCAGTTCATCAATGGGAAGATGTTGGTTTAGTAACAGATGATTGTCTGTGTGTGTGTGTGTGTGTGCGTGCGTGTGTGCGTGTCTTGGGTCACAGGTTTCTTTAGTGCAGTGGACGGAGAGCGTGGGCCTGACACTTGTTGGCCGTGATCAGTCTTCCATGCAGCTGAGGACACCTAGTGGACAAATTCTGAACTTCACCATCCTCCAGATCTTCCCCTTCACCTATGAGAGCAAACGCATGGGCATCATTGTGCGGGTGAGATAGCAAAAGTAACTGTTCTGTGCTGTCAATCTACACAAGAACATGTGTGTGCCAGTAACTGTCAGGATATTGTTCTAATACACCATATAAATCTTCAGACATTTCTTTATCAATTAAATTCATTAGATATACTTTTTTAAATTCATTAGATATGTTATATTTGTCAAGTATGTGTATATGTTACATTAAACAAACATAAACACACACACACACACACACACACACACACACACACACACACACACACACACACACAGGTCCATAGACAGATACACACAGACACATGGGACAGTGCATGCCTGTCTCAGGAGACCATGTGAGAAAAGGCTCACCCCACTCTGAACTGAATGACTAAGGCCACGGCACAGGCAGTGGTGCTGTGCTGTTATTGGCTGAGCTCCGAGCGCCAAGCAGGAAGGCAGACATGGAGCAACATTTCCTTTCACACTGCCCCTTAAACACCTTCTGGGACTCCACAAGGCGCTCAGAATAATCTCCCGACACCCCTCTTCCTCTCTCTCTCTCTCTCTCTGACACACACACACACACACACACACACTCATCTGAGGTGGCTTGTAGGAAGGTGATTAGTGCTGTATGCTGGAGTTCAATGATGGAGTCATTAACACTAAGATGAACGCTGTGCTCTTTTGTCAGGATGAGTCCACAGGAGAGATCACATTCTACATGAAGGGGGCAGATGTGGTGATGGCAGGCATTGTCCAGTACAATGATTGGCTGGAGGAAGAGGTATTTATCCCACACTCCCAGAGCTGATTGGATAAATATTATGTCTCTATGGAAACCGAGCAAGACCCAAAGGACTCAAGTGTTTCTTGAAGAATTCTCACCGTCTTACAACACTCTTCATTTCTCTAGTCAATGCCCTTATCCTCTCATTAAAACATGCCTGTAATGACATGTTAGACGGGAGATTTGTTTCTAAAATCTGATGATTAAAATGATTGAATACAGCCCGCCTTTAGAGTGAGTGCTCTTATGAAAGCCCTTTGTTGCTCAGGGAGAGGTTCTTAGTTCACCATTTTCCCTCTGATGCTCTTGAGGCTACATGTTTTGGTCGATTTGGTTGAAACCTCTGGTTGATTCAGTCTCATTTGATGATAGTTTTTTAGCAGTAGTACTGAAGAGACTTGTAGAAAATATTCGAAGTTTTTTCGAATATTTCGAATTTCGAAGTAATTTGCTTGTAGTTTATTGCCATGTGCTGTTTTCATTTCTGGTTCACAAAACAGTCCCCAAAAATAGATTAGGGAGTGGAATCCTACTGTAGTTTTGTGTCTTCTGAAAAGTGTTATTCCTAGTTATTCCTTTTGATTTTACAGGAAATTACTGTTGTTGATTTGTACTGTAATTGTCTTGTATTGACTTATTGTCCTTCTTATACTGTGCACTGAAGTATATTCTACCCCACTGACTCCTGACTGGTCCTATTCTCCTCTTCTCTTGCTGTGCCAGTGTGGTAACATGGCCCGTGAGGGACTAAGGGTGCTGGTGGTGGCTAAGAAGTCCCTAACTGAGGAGCAGTACCAGGACTTTGAGGTATTTTGCATTCTGACACTTTCATTGCTGTTGATGTGAAGTAAGCACTGATGTTGCCTAAACATGGGGGGTGGACTGTATAGGGTTGCTAATGTACACCTGTTGTTATGTTATGGAAGCATTAAGTCAAAGTTACATCTGCCTTAAAAAATTGCTTCCACTATAATCAGTGAAACTGGCTTCATTAGATGTGCCAGTCTTCTAAATGCATTTTGATTTATCGTAATGTTTCTGTAACATATGCGGTGTAGCCCTAGTGTTAGGCAGGCGTGGTAGACTGTGTGCAGTCTGCCTCTCAAGTCCCCAGGCCCTGTGATGGCCTTGACATGGTGGAGTGCACACAGAATGTGTGGTGTGGCAGCATTTGGGAAAATCATCAGGAGGAATGGTGGAGCGGAAATGATGCTTTGAGGAAAAGTCGTGAGTGTGTGTGTGTGTGTCTGTGTGTGAGTGTGTCTGTGTGTGGGAGTGTGTGTGTGGGAGTGTGTGTGTGTGTGTGTCTGTGTGTGTGTGTGTCTGTGTGTGAGTGTGTCTGTGTGTGTGTGTGTCTGTGTGTGGGAGTGTGTGTGTGGGAGTGTGTGTGTGTGTGAGTGTTAGTGTGTCTGTGTGTGGGGGGGGCTGCTGTGGGACAGAGAGCACATAGAGCCTCTCCAAAGGGCAGTGTTTCAGCGGGCTGATCCACACACACACTCTTACGGAGCCGCCAGCACTTCTTTCATTCCCTGCCTTTGTCTCACCACCGGCTGCTGAAACAACATGTACTGGGAGCAGTGGGGGCTTGACCTAACCTCAGCTAAAGAATAATGTTGATAGAGGTGCTTTGTGGATGTGTGTGTGTGTGTGCGTGTGTGTGTTTGCGTGTTTGTGGCTGTGTGACTGTTTGGGCCCGAGTTTACAGGTGTTCGTGTGCCATGCTTGATTGGCAGGGTAAATCCCAGCTCCTTTGTGTGTGACTGAGAGTTGTCTGGGCACCATTCACACAGGCAGCCAAGCTGCAGGGCACCAGACACAGAGCTTAAGCTCTCTGCCCAGCACACACATCCACTGCCTCCCTCCCTTCCTCATGCATATAGAGACCTACCTCACACATTCAGCCATGTTGCACACAGCACAAATACTGGCTCCAGGAATTGCAAATGCTGAGATATTTCTGTCCAGGATATAAACTGCGTGTGCTCATGGTGGGTGTGTGAATGCTGTTTTCTTTGGGTGTATTTTGGTCGTTCCAACAACGTCGCTGCCACAAACATTTCCAGTGTCAAGCACAACAACAACCTTGGCTGGGAGTGGGCCACCCCTCTTCTATATCTGTCCTGGCAGGACAAGCTCAGAGGAGGCTGCTTTACAGGCACCGAGGCCCAGGCTGGCTGGAGACACAGGAGGGAGGGGAGAGGAGAGGAAAGGAGAGGAGAGAAGAGAGATGTGAGGAGACAGGAGGAGAGGAAGAGAGGGGAGGGGAGAAGAGAGGAAAGGAGAGGAGAGATGTGAGGAGACAAAGAGAGAAGAGGAGTGGAGAGGAGAGATGTGAGAAGGCAGGAGAAGAGAGGAGACGGGAAGGGAGGATAAGGGAGGAGGGTGAAGGGTGGAGAGGCCTTAATTGTGTTCACAGACCTCAGCACTGAGAGAGGGACTCCCTCCTCAGTCTGAGACACAGCAGTGCAGGGAAAGCCTTTGTGACACTAACAGATTTAACATGTGAAGTTTACCAGGGATACGCTGCCAATAACATTACCAGAAGCATCAAATAACACACACACACACACACACTCACAGAGTTACACTGTATGAGAGTTTGCTGGAATGCTGTTTTCCAGTGGGACTGTTCTTAAATGTCAAATCCCAGTGTTGAGTTGGCTGGGGTATCAGCTTACTCCCTCCCACACACGCACATCATTCTCTGTCACAGACAGAAACAAATAAGCTTACAAGACTCTGACTCTTCATCTGTGTGGGTGTGTGTGTGTGGGCGTGTACAATGCAAGGGCAGGAGAAAGTTGGTGTGGGCTGGTGGGCGGATGTGACTCAGAGGTTGTGTGAGTCAGTGAGTGTGTTCCTGAGTGAGTGAGTCTCACACACACACACACACACACACACACACACACATTGTTTGAGCTTCATCTCACACTCAGTGGCCAGGGCCTGACCCTTTCTGCTGGTTCTTTGGCATCCGTGCTGGTTCTTGTGGCAGCTGTGCCCATCCCTGACCTCCCCATCCCAGCCACGCTGAGCAGAGCAGCACGGAGCCCCAGCATGGAGCATTTGCACCCCCATCAGCACTGTACACCAATCCTGCTCCTCCACTACAGCTGACCTCACCTGCTCTGTCCTCCTGCAGGGCTCACGTGCCAGTTAGCTCAGGCTAATCACCCTCCTATTACTCCACGTTCAGGCCCAGTTGAACAGAGACTGCCTTGAAACTCCCCACCTGTGGAGCCCATCCTGTCACGCGTAGTGGAGTGGTGTGCAGGCCTGCCACTGTCTGCCTCTGTGGAGCTAGTTCGGATGGCATTGGCCTTGGCACAGCGTACGAGGGTCACAGGGTGAATGGCAATAATCTCTCTCTCTCTCACTCTCTCTCTCTGTCTCTCGTTCTGTAGGCACGCTATGTCCAGGCCAAGTTGAGTGTACACGACCGCTCTCTGAAGGTTGCCACGGTGATTGAGAGTCTGGAGATGGAGATGGAGCTGCTGTGTCTGACAGGGGTGGAGGACCAGCTGCAGGCCGACGTCAGGCCCACGCTGGAGATCCTGCGCAACGCTGGCATTAAGGTCACAAAACACTACACACATACACAGACACACGGACACACCCACACACACACAGACACACGGACACACCCCCACACACACATACACACACACACACACACACACACATACAGTCACAGATACACACCTGCATGCACACACACATATTCATTCATACACCCATACTGCATGTACACACATAGTTTATAGTATTCCTATGCGTTCTGTCTATGGACAGGTGTGGATGCTGACCGGGGACAAGCTGGAGACTGCCACCTGCACCGCCAAGAACGCTCACCTAGTGACCCGCAACCAGGACATCCACGTGTTTCGACCTGTGAGTCCACACACACACATACACCACTTGCCCTTGACCGCTCCGATCAGGTCTCCAAGTTGAGTACTGATAGCTCCACATCTGAAGCGTGTGTGTGTGTGCATGTGCATGTGTGTGAGTATGACAGCATTAAGAGCTGAGGAAGTCCTCTCAGCAGGCAAGGAAACCCCAGCTTCAGGCATAAGAGACTCACACACACACGCACACACACTCATACACACCAGCAGTGTCAGCAATAGGGGCCGTGGCTCAGCTGGGCTTTCCCACTCTGACAGGAGCCATTTTTGACTCGGATTTCTGAACTCAGATTGGCAGTTACACACAGTTGCAAGCACGAAAAACACACATACATACTGACATACCCCCTCCACACACACACACACACACACACGAATATACAGTCAGTAAGTAGTAAGTCCAAAGCCAGTAAGCACAAGTACAGTACGTGTCCCACATGCCCAACACACTTTCTGTTCTATGTTGGTCCCAACCTGATCAACTAAATGCTGCACTTCTGACCCTCCTCTCTGGCCTGCACCCAACACTGTGTTTGTTTGCTGAATGTTTATCTTTATGTTTGTGTGTGTGTGTGTGTGTATGGGTGTGTATGTGTGTGGGTGTTTGTTTTATGTTTATGTGTTTGTCTGTGTGTGTGTGTGTGTATATGTGTGTAGGCAGTAGGGTAGTAGGGGGTGCAAGGCGAGGGGAAGGTTAGCTCTTGCGTCTGTGAGAGCAGCCCCACAGGGAGCAGTGGAAATGGGAACACAATGACTGGCAGCACATGAAAGCCGCCTGCTGTCTCCCAGAGGCTCCCTGGACTGCAGCGCCACACCGCATCTGTACAGCCACTTCCTCTTGCAGAGCAGTCAGACCACAGGGCCCTGCTGACTGACGCACGCACACACACGCACGCACGCACACACACACACACACACACACACACATGCGCATGCGTGCGCGCACACACCACACACACGTGCGCGTGCTCCCACTCTCGCACTCGCCACAAGCCTCACATCCTCTCTGTGTGCCCCAGATAGAATTCCACATACACTTCTGCGTGATGAGAGCTCTCAGAGGTCAGCGCTGCCAGGGCTGTTCACTGTGCACAGGTACACTGATGCCCCTTTTATTAGCATGCAGGGTATTCAGGGAATGTCCTGTTCCTGCTGGGGGACTCACTGAGCACACTGACATCCACGTCAGCGAGGCTTCCCCTGACTGGGCACATATTTGGGACACGGTGTTGATGGAAGCACAAGAAATCCTGGTTATCCCCAGAGAAATGTGGAATTTACAAACACATAGCAGGGATACAGGAATATTCTGATCATATCTGTGGCACGCTACACAGTTGCAAAGTCAGGTGACTGGTGGACCATCTCAGGTGTGAGCGCTCCCTGGCCAGAAGAGTGGCGGTGTTGAAGAGAGGCCATTTCCTGTGTGCCGTTCACAGGCAGGGCCCAGGCCCAGGCTAACCTCAACCCAAACTAACTGAACCACAAGCCTGACGGCCCTAACTGACGTGCAGCAGTTTGCTGATGCTGATGTTTACACACTGTCTGCCTATCTGTCTGTCTTTGTGTGTGTGTGTGTGTGTGTGTAACCGTTATATTGAAAAACAAGTCTGTCACATGTAGATAACCATCAGGAGATATGTGTCTTGTGTTTGTTTGTTTTTTTTGTTTGTGTGTGTGTGTGTGTGTGTGTGTGTGTGTGTGTGTGTGTGTGTGTGTGTGTGTGTGTGGTGTGTTACCCTAGCTCTGCTGACAGCCAGTATTTCTTGGGTATGTGTGATGGCTGATGTATGTGTAGGTGACCACACGAGGAGAGGCCCACCTCGAGCTCAACGCCTTCAGGAGGAAACACGACTGTGCCCTAGTGATCTCAGGAGACTCTCTAGAGGTAAAGGCCTCTACAGACGCATGCAGACACTCACACGCACACACACACAGACATAGCCTGTGGTAAGTGTGGTGTCTGCTAGCCTACCCCACCATAGTTCCCATTGCTCACTCTCACTACTCAGACACATGTACAAATCAATTAGAAGTGCCTTGGAATGCATGTAGCCCTGTTTTCCTATGAACGTGCGTGTGTGTGTGTGTGTGTGTGCACATATATGTGCATGTGCGTGTACTTGTGTGTGTGAGGTTTGTTAGGTAATTATTCTGTTGTTCATATTGCCTAGTTGTGTATCCTCAAGGTTATGTGATGTGATGTGATGTGTATGTGTGTCCCTCTCTGCCCAGGTGTGTCTGAAGTTCTATGAGTATGAGTTCATGGAGCTGGCCTGCCAGTGTCCAGCCGTGGTTTGCTGCCGCTGTGCTCCTACCCAGAAGGCCCAGATCGTCCGACTGCTCCAGGAACGCACAGGCAAACTCACCTGTGCCGTAGGTAAGCCACGTCAACTCAGTGTGCATGTGTGTGTGGGTATGTGTGCTGGGGGGTGGGGGGGTGATATGTGGCTGACAGTTGATCAGTATTGAACTGAAAGGAAACCTGCAGTAGCATGGCAATTACTTACTGAAGTGAGTTAAATGTCCACACACTGCCATACATGGCCACAAATTGATTTTGGTCTGTTATTATTCTAATCTGTTTTGCACAGAGGTTTTTAATTTACAGTATATTGTTTGCCATTGTGCTTTCTATTTGCTGTTGCATTTTGCACTTCAGGACCACCGTACTTAACGCCTTTATCTCTTTTTCACACAGGGGATGGAGGAAATGATGTCAGTATGATCCAGGAAGCAGACTGTGGTGTGGGGGTGGAGGGCAAAGTAAGAGTAGCCTCTCCCATCACACACACACACACACACACACAAACTGTCACCCACTTTCTCACAAAGTCTCTTGTTCTTGTGTACTCATCTGTGACACTCAGACATAAACATGCATGTATTCTATTGTACACAGTCTGTCATACATTTAATCCCATAAAGTTTTTCATTTTGTGGGGACTGACTCCAATGTCTCCAATGTGTGCACTCATACACATCTACACACATATACACACACACAGATAGAAAAACCTTTATTCACTTGCACACAAATAATCCCCTGTCCTACGTGTCCCCTGTTTATTCATTCTGTTGTGCACTTAGATACAATCTAAGACAGACCCAGACAGAGTGACTGACTGACAGACAGACAGACACACACACACACACACACACTATTTACACACACTTTTTAGAGTGGAATGGCTAAGTCACTAACTGTTCCTAATTGTCCCCATATTAAATCCAGGCTACACAGTAAACATACACACACTCAGATCTCTTTCTCTCTCTCCCTGATGCTCCTAGCAGTCTCTGGGATGAGTTAACTGTTTGCTTGAGTCAGCCATGACTCACCTCTGGTGGCCACAACTCACTTGGAGTGGTTGAGCACCCTAAGTAGCAACATGGCATTTCTGGGCCCCGGTTTAAATTTCCCCGTAAGCTCAATTAAACACCAGCCCCACAGTACACCTCACAGTCATCTGTCAGAAATGTGTTTGGATGCCCTCTCAACCAAAGAGCTGTTTAGGTAGCATGTGTGTGTATTTGTTTGTGTGTCTGATTTGTGTGTATGTGTGTGTTTTTTTGTTTAGGAGGGAAAGCAGGCTTCTCTGGCTGCTGATTTCTCTGTGACTCAGTTTAAACACTTGGGCAGGCTGCTCATGGTTCATGGCAGGAACAGCTACAAGAGGTCGGCAGCACTCAGCCAGTTTGTCATCCACAGGAGCTTATGCATCAGCACCATGCAGGTCTGGAACTCTCTCTCTCTCTGTATGTGTGCACCTGTAAGTGTGTGTGTGTGTCCGAGTCAGAGTGCCTCCATATGACTAAGATGGCCCTCTGCAGCACACACAATTATAGTTGTGCTTCAGACCATCACCAGTAGTAGTTGTTCGGATAAAGGCCTTTGGTCTGGCTGAACCACAATCCCACAGTTCCCCTCTGTGACCTTACTGTGGTCCTGTAGTGTGCTGTGTTTAGGACTGTGGGGGGACACCCCCATCACACAACTTGGTGGCATGTCTTGCACTTCAGCAACTTTGCTGCATCTTGTTTTATTGGGAATATTTTGTGGGCACCCTTTGTGTAAGGCCTGTTTCTGGCCACCCTGTTTCTTTTCTCCTCTGCCAGGCTGTGTTCTCCTCGGTCTTCTACTTCGCTTCAGTTCCTCTCTATCAAGGATTCCTCATCATCGGGTGAGTGTGTGTGTGTGTATAGTTGGGGTGGTGGAGACTGTTTGTATGTTGTGAGGTGTGTCTAGGCCACGCCTGAGTAAGCTGATGTGCTCGTCCTGTGCAGATACTCCACCATTTACACCATGTTCCCAGTCTTCTCTCTGGTGCTGGACAAAGATGTCAAGTCTGAGGTGGCCATGCTTTATCCAGAGCTCTACAAGGACTTACTCAAGGTCAGAAACACACTCACACATACACACACACACTGTTTATACTGTGTCAAGAGTGTTTCTGTATTGATATGGGATACGCAGTGAGCATCTTGGATGTTTCTTCTCTCTGTTCTCTCTTTGTTTCTCAGGGACGGCCGCTGTCCTTTAAGACATTTCTCATATGGGTCCTCATAAGTATTTATCAAGGTGAGGCAAGTGATGTGTTCTTCAAGTAGTTTTTTAGTCTCTGGCCTCTAGCCAGACATTTTAAGAATGTATTTCATCACATTCATACACCAGTCACAGAATTTGAATGAAGAATATTTTGAGAATTTAAATGACAACAAATGAAGAAAACTCTATGACATGTTGAGAGTGTTAAGACAAACACAGACAGCTTGCATATTTCTGTCTCTGTTTTTCCTTGATACATCTCTTTGAGTCTGCGGCTGAATAAGCTGAAACAACCTGAGGTGCTTTTCCAGTGCAGTCTTTTGTCTAGTTTGTCCTCTGAGGGTGTGGTCAGCCCCCCCACCCCCCTTGGCATCTGCCAAGGGATTCCTGTCTCTCATCTTGATTCTCAATGCACCAAGGTGTCCATTTATCCCGCTGGTTTCCAGTAGAATCCCTCCTTTGTGCTGTCTGCCATGGATGTCCTTTGCACGCACAGGCTCTGGATTGTTTTGCTAAGAGGCCGTATGTGAGCTCCGTGTCTGTGCGGGTTTGGAGACAGCGGTGAGGCCAGTGGTGTCGGGCCCGATGGTGACGGCAGGGAGCACCAGCCTCGGTCCTCATTCCTTGCTCCAGCTTTACGTGGCTGCTATTAATTACGGCGCTCAATCCCAGGAAGTGGCTCTTTACAGGCCACGGCACAGGTCACCACAACACGGCAACCAGAGGAAGCACTGGAGAAAACATGGAAAATCTGCCCCAAAGATGGAAAAGCTGCTCTTCCTCTTCCTGATACTTGAAACCATGGCAACCATAGAGGCTTAAGTGCTGTTCACACCAAGAACAAAAACTATAACAATAACAGCAAATATTTATGGTTAGTTATCATGAATGACAATGTCCTCACCGCAAATGATAAAGACAACGTGTGACATTCCATTCGTTGATGCGAAGAAAGTCTTTTATTATCATTGGTCAGTGTGGACATTGATGTCATTATATTTATGTTCATAGCTTCATAGTTATCGCTCTTGGTGTGAAGTTGTTAGTTAGTGTGAGTTCTGAGAATGGGTATTAGACTGTAAGCATGTACACAAGACTGCAAAGACTGCAGCCTGTAGCCCTAATCATGACCAGAGCCCAGTAGGCCTGCAACCCAGCACATCACTAGTCAGAGCCAGGCAGCTTAGATTACACTAGCTAGACTGTGGCCTCCACTGACCTGAGACCAGCCACCACTACTGATTCTCCCATCCCAACTGCTCTGGTTTCTCATAGTAGTAGTAGCTGGTTGAGAGTGAAGGAGGCTCTTAATTCTGGGTGTGTTTAGCATGTGTGTGTTTGTGTGTCTAATAGGCAGCATCATCATGTATGGAGCTCTGCTGCTCTTTGAGTCGGAGTTTGTGCACATCGTGGCCATCTCCTTCACCTCGCTCATCCTGACAGAGCTGCTGATGGTGGCCCTGACCGTGCAGACCTGGCACTGGCTCATGGTCATCGCAGAGCTGCTTAGCCTCGCCTGCTACATCGCCTCGCTTGTCTTCCTGCACGAGTTCATCGGTAAGCGCACACATACACACAAACACACACACACACAAAATCCAGTGGAGTTAGTTTTTGAGGTTTGTATTACTAGCACTAACATGGCAGTGCTACAACATTGAGTTACTCTACCCTGCTGTGAACACTTTAAGCATAGGGCTTGAACTACCAGAGCATATAGATCCTTCCACAGCAGTTACTCCTGGAGTTGAGCTTGAGATGGGTGCACTGACTAGGTTATCATGTAGCTGAGTGAATCCTTGAGCCGCACTAATTACATTTGATCAGAGCCTTTTGATGCGTCAGTAGGCTTGGCTTTTCAGTGGGCTGTTTGCTGACCCAGTGAACATATGTCAGAGTAGAGTGCTGTTGCCATTATTAAGCTCCCTTCAACCCCAGTCCCATTCTGATGCTCATTGAAGGATTTGGGTGTTGAGGGGTCCAGCATCAGGTGAAACCCCCTTCACATGTCAGAGCTCAGACTGAACCCCCCTGGGTCGGCATTTCCTCTCTCGGTGGCTGGACTCTGCTACTCCCAAGGTCAAGGGTGAACAAGTGTGACAGAGTTTGTGAGCTCACACACACACTAACGCACGTCACTCTCCAGCAGTCTGGACTCTGCAGGGGGAAATGCCAGACCCACACACTCATTTCCTGCCAATGCAAACCCTGTTCCACCAAGGTCCCACTGTTTATCTCTCACTCCACACTCCTCCCCCTCTCACACACTTTTTCTCACACTCTCTCTTACTCCTCTTTTAGAAGGGCATGTGTGTACAAAGACACTCTTACAGTGTTACATAGAGCAATGAATTCTGCCATGATCTCCTACCATTGTGGGAGGCCATGTTAACAGTTACCAGACACCTGCACCTACCAGACAACTACAAACCTGAAAACGTCAGCCCAGGCCCCATCTACTTGAATCTGATAAATAGGTGTTTGGTTATTACTTAGGAATATCTTACAGATCTTACAGATCCCCCATAGTCTGACCACAAGTTCAGAACTGTGGGTCTAGTTGTAGTCTATGCAGGAATCAGTAAAGAGGAGTCAGTTCTAAGACTGATGAGCTGTAGTGTATGGAGGAGTCAGTGCTGTGACTGATAAGCTGTAGTCTGTGGAGGAGTCAGTGCTGAGACTGATGAGCTGTAGTGTATGGAGGAGTCAGTGCTGAGACTGATAAGCTGTAGTCTGTGGAGGAGTTAGTGCTGAGACTGATGAGCTGTAGTCTGTGGAGGAGTTAGTGCTGAGACTGGTGTGTTGTAGTCTATGGAGGTGTGAGACTGATGAGCTGGCCTGCTGTTGAGAGCTGCCGTCTGGAGACCGGGGTTGTGGGGAGGACAGCGTGGGCCCCCGCAGTCAAGATGTGTGTGATGTGTGCAGAAAACTACGCTGTCAGTGGCTGCGGTTAAACGCACCTACCCACACACACAGATGCACATAAGCTCCTCGTAAAACGTAATAAAAGAGCAGGTTTGGGAAGCTTGAGTGGGCCAGCGACTGACGCGAGTTTCCGACACTTGCCGTTTCAAGTTAAATATGGTATTCCTGACCCTTATTTTAGCCACTCTGCTTCGAGCTCCTCTCCCAGGCCCTACTACACTGCAGACTGCCTGTGGTCCATAGCTACTAGACTGTGGGCAGCTCTAGCGTTTAATCACCAAAGAAGCAAGGCCTTTCTAAGCACCAAAACAGAGGCCTTTCTCTGGGAGTGCAGTGGCCAAAAAGGAGTTGGAGTGAGGGGTTGGCAGAGTGGAGTTTAGATGCTAACCTATGGCTCTGCTCCTCGGGAACAGTCACCAGGACACACTTTGCTCACAGTCAGGCCACACACTGATCACGGCTCCAAACAATAACAATAATCTTATTAGTAGCTTATTCTGAATAAGACAATACTGCAATTAGCCAGAGTTGCTACTAGAGTATTCCTTTCAGATTCATACCATTCATTAAGGTCAGACATGAACACACACACACACAGAGACACTCTCTCTCTCTCAAATGTTAAATTGCATGAAATTGTCTTGATGTCTACCAACACGCTTTCCCTTTTCTGTGTCCTTCTCTGGTCTGGCTTTGGTTCAGATGTGTATTTCATCGCCACGCTGTCGTTTGTGTGGAAGGTGACGGCCATCACGCTGGTCAGCTGCCTGCCGCTCTACATCCTCAAGTACCTGCGCAGACGCTTCTCCCCTCCCAGCTACTCCAAGCTCACCTCTTAAGGCCTCCTGGACCCCCTCTGCTCTCTAGGAACAACACCCAGCTGACCTGCTGCCTTGTCACCTGTCATTACACTCACTATTGGGTGTGTGTGTGAGACAGAGACTGTGTGTGTGTGTGTGTGTGTGTGTGTGTGTCCACTTAAGTCCACTTATCCACGTTTCTCACAGCCTTCTCAAGTAGCCCTATCTGACAAATTAGAGAAAAATGTTCTTGTTTGTTAAGGAAGGCAATGAATTAAGTTTTTAGATTAGTATTTATTTTTTATATTGGTGAGGGTAATACTGATGATTTGCACATTTGCACTGACATTAATAGTAGAATTACACACTAGGACAGTATCATAACTATATACTGTACATCCCATTAGCTTATAGAGAGAGAGGGAAAGTGGCCGTTTTGTGTCTTTGTGTGTGTGTGTGTGTGTGTGTGTGTGTGCATGAACAGCGCAGAGAGAGAGGGCTGGTCACTGAATAGTCAGACGTAAGGCCTGCAGCCACATGTAGTCAGTAAGAGAAAACTGACCAGCCTTTGGCCACAAACTATGGGCTGTTTCCACCAGAAGTCAGGCCAGCCCTGCGCTCAGCCCATCAGCCTGGACATCTGAAGAGGATGCTCTGCTCTGTGCGTGGGCACTCTTCCCGCATTTATTTGTGTTTGTTGCGTCCATACGTGTGTGTGTGTGTGTGTGTGTGCGTATTTGTGTATGTATTTAGTGGCTTTTTGTCTTGTTTTACCAACGGTCAGCCCTCACACATACACCTACTAGACTTGAAGGGCATGCAAAGCTGTGTCACTGTAAAGGTTATTGCTTGCTCACACTTTCTTTTAGATAGAGTTTCCACTTGACCCCGGTGTTCAGGGAAGACTCAGCATGTTGGAGCGTGTAAATACTTGAGTGCCATTGTGATGTGCAAGTAACAATTGACCTTCTTTCTCATCATGTGGTTTTATTAATGACTAACAACTGTCAGGGATTGCATTGATTTGTGTGTGTGTGTGTGTGTGTGTGTGTGTGTGTGTGTGTGTGTGTGTGTGTGTGTGTGTGTGAGAACAGAGTGCCAACACTGCTCTGCCAACACTGGTTCTATCTGTCCTCTATTGCAGTATGATAAGGTGCAGTCACTTGAAATTTAACGCCTGCATGAAATTGACGTGTCCATGGCCTAGACATGTGAGAGGAAGTTTGTGCATTAACAGCCTCATTCCCCTTGAAAGACACATACAGTCCTGTAGGTCTGCCATCGGATCATCTCAGACCTTGTTATTGTCCACTGTGCATTGTGACTGCTGGTTGTAGTAAACAGACTAGGTTTCCTGATAGAGATCTGCCTTGGTGTGTGCAGTTGCTCCTTTCTCTTGACGTCCAGCCTCCTTCCCTTTCCCTCTTTGAGAAGCTGGTTTTGCACGTGGTGAAGTCAGGTTCTCTGATTAGCTGGGTCAAAATTTACTTAGTTTTGACAGGAGAGCCTGGGGTATTTCTTCTGTTTGTTTCATTGTGGTGACTCGGTGTTTATCATTGTAAAGTAATGACAGCATTTTTGTTTAATTAATGGTAAGTGTTAAATGCAAAATTGTACATAACAAAAGTACCTTTAATTTATTAACTTTTCTTACTTCTTTGTGTTGGTATTTGCACTCAAACTAGCAGAACAAAAGGGACGATGTGTCAATATCAGTGCTGAAAAAATAAAATGTTTTCTTAAAAATGTTTTTTGTTCTCATTTTGTTCTTTTTGACTCATTTGCATCCAAGCATCACAAATCTGATTTATAAGTACATAGTGGTTGTTGACAGAAGGGAAATACTTCTTGCCTTTGGATTGGGTTGAGAAGTGTCATGCAGCCGTGGCCTGTTGGTTCGGCACCTTGGACTTGCACCTTGTAACTGAAAGGTGGCTGGTTCGATTCCTGACCAGTATGACAAAATATGGGTGGGGAAGTAATTGAAAGATTGCTCTTCCATGTCCACATTTAGGGCTGAGGTGCCCTTGTGCAAGGCACAACCCTTCACTGCTCTCCAGATGCTACACTTCTCCAGTATACTGTGTGCGTACTGTGTAGCCTACTACTGTGTGCAAAGTTCACGGATGGTAGAAAAGCAGGGATCAGTTTCCCACTCAGGATCAAAAAGTAAATGTTTTCATGCTGTTCTGCACAGCACAGCTAACTATAGTTCAGTTGATGGAAGAAAAATCTTTTCCTCCAAATGAAAAGATCATTTTCAAATTTCAGCTGTCAAGTCTGTGTCCTAATCTGTCTCTCTCTAACTGCGTCAGTTTATGTGTGATCAGTTCACCAGTAGAGGGAGTTCCAGAGGTTAATGATAAAAGTGCATTGCCACTTTTGAAGTGTAACTGGTAACCTCTGCAAAGTGGTCTGCTACATTCATGTTTTTCAAAATCCTGTTTAGTCAACTATACAGTAGAGTTCAAGAGCTAAAAAGGTGCACTATTTGTTCATCCAGAAATTGTTTCAACAACACATTATAGAACCTTTAGAAGTTTTCAATGTAATTTTTATTTTATATACAGTACATTGATAAAGCAATAAAATTATGGTTGTAGCCTTATAAATATTTTAGACAAATAAACATTGCATACCTCATACAGAAGTCAGAGATATTTAGTAAATTACCTTATTGCCATTTTTGGCCCGCTAAATCATTTGCATCATCTCGTATGCTACCATGATAGGTCTGTCACTGGCAACTGTATTTCAGTTTCCACCCTCTGTAAAACCATCACTTAACAAATCAGTGTGATTTTAAAATACATCCATGCATTAGCCAAACTTCTCCTTTAATGGCCCTTGGCATGACCGCGCAGGGCATTCCAAAATCAGAAATCCTCTCGTTTAGACGTTACCCACACTTTAATTGAAGTCAGGGCCATTAGCCATGAAGAGGGTAATTCCATCTCAATGGAATGTGGAATGAATGGCCTGGCCTCCCAATCAGTTCTGTTTCAGTTCTCTCAATGGAACAGGACTTACTCCAGCATTCCCCTGCTAAATGAAAGCGGGAGAGGGCTGTGGGGAAGGGATGTTTGGTTTAGGGCAAAGGAACAGGCACTTTACATATGCAACCATATGCCTCATTCACTCTTTTGATGCCGGAGTAATATGGCATGCCTTTTCACATTTTTGACAGTATGACATGCTTCTAAATGGACAAGTGTTTCTTATTGATTAAACTACAAAAAGATGTAATGTTTAACATGCAGCCTGAGATGTGGTTCTGTCACAGGAGAACCCTCTGAGATCTCCTCCACTCATCCCCTATCAGTTCAGACTCTTACAAAAAGTGGTGGCAGAGAATGACAGAGAACATCTGTGTCTGATTGTTCATTTGGTTTGATGACAGCTGCTTGAACTTTGGTGACTTTTAACTGTATTTACCTTTGATTTTATGATTTTAAAAGTTAATGGGATATTCTTAGCATTCTTTTTACTGTAGTGGTCTAATTTTTCAAGTCGTCTACTGGCAAAATGCTAAAGTATATTGTGTGAGTGTGACAGAGCGTAAAATGGTGAGATGGACAATCAGATATTTGTTTGCAGGTAATATGTGTCTGTGCAGGTGAACCACGAGGTTTGCACATGATTGATAAGTTTTTCTTAATGGAAACTTGTTACAGAAGCTGGAAGTGAATAAGGCAACATTCCTTTAGTAATCCCTGCTAATATACAACTCCCACCTGACAAGCCTGACTGCTGTGTTTAAAAACCTCTCATGAGCTGAGATGTAAATAAAGACCTGCAGCTCATCCATTGTCTCTTTTGTAGTGTAACTGGTAGCCTCTGTAAAATTTCAGCTGGATTCTGATTTCAAAATCTTGTTTATTCAACCATATAATGCAGTACCTTCTAAGAGCTAAAAAGTTACACTTTTTGTCTATTCATGCTGAAACATGTGATTGATTTTTTTCCCCCTAATGGAAACTTGTTATAGAAGGTAGACGTGAATAAGATAACACTCCTTTAGTAATCCCTGCTAATATACAACTCTCCCACCTGACACAAAACCTGACTGCCAGGTTTAAAAACCTCTCATGAACTCAGATGTAAATAAAGACTAGCAGCTCATCCTCTTTCCATTGAAAGATACTTGTATGTCACCCTGGCACGGCTGAACCTTCATCGTCCGGTTCAGACATGTCCAAGTGTAAACTCCCATCAGTGAGGCTGTTGGCTTCTGTCAGAGCAAGGTGACTGGTGGGGCCGGGCCGATGACAGAGCTCTCGCTGAGGCTTCTGCCCAATGCACTCTCACACCCATACACGGGCCTATTTATAACCACCGCATGGCAGGGAGCTTTGGACATACCTTCACACCTTACCTTTGCATGGGGAATTTGCCTGCCTGTATGTGTTAACAGCAAGACATCAGACCGACAGACATGGAAACAT
Source organism: Tenualosa thibaudeaui (assembly GCA_027481765.1). NCBI lineage: Eukaryota > Metazoa > Chordata > Actinopteri > Clupeiformes > Clupeidae > Tenualosa > Tenualosa thibaudeaui. Next base: position 1,720,077 of record JAIFZK010000005.1, read on the forward strand.
CTCTTTAATTTGCCATCTCACAATTCCAACAAAGGCTTGTCAAAACAGGCTCTACATTGTCCATATCAGCTATATGAAAATTATTCAGATTATTCAAACTTTTACCTATTATACTATTAGGTATTTGTTGCCCATATAAGGCTCATATATATGTCTCATATTGACACTTAAATTAATACAGCTGCACAGAACATTTCCCCCACTGTCTACAGTGCATGGCCATATTAAAGCATGTCTACAGGATATAATGTTCAGGGCCAGCTAGGTGTGAGCTGCTGCATCACTGGGTCTCTGCTTTATGTCATGAGTCCTTATCAACAGACCTTGCTGGGATGTCAGGCTTAACACCTCTTCTATCGCCGGGTTATCTATTCTACTCCCTGACACTAATTCCTCATGGTCATGCTGTGTGTGGGGCTAAAAGATCACAACTAAAACCATCAATAATTTATCATATCTGTCTTACAGAAAATGTGATGCCATCATGCTACATTGCAAAGAACAATATTATTTTACCAAACATTCAGATGGAGTGTTAACGTGAATGGATGTTCTGGAAACATTTAGTAACATGGATGACTGCTCATCAAAAAGGATCACTGCTTGCCAAAGGCTTGGTCGGTGAAGATTCTCCCAGTTTGATGATATGGTTTCAACAGCTTCAGACTCTTTCAAAATGGAAAAACACCAGTGTGTTCATTTTTTCCCTGGTGAAGTGAAGAGCTGAAATTCTTTACACAACCAGAAGAGTATCAATATAACCCCGTTATGTAACCTGCTCATTTCTTCCTATGTGCGTACTTTCCATATCTGGAAAAGCATTGCAATTATTTAAATTCTCCACGTTTTGAAGAACATAAGCTCAACCGAAGTGCATCTGACAAGGTCAAGATTGACAAAGTAGAAACAACTAGGCCTATTACATCACATTTAGCAACGTCACAACTGTGTCAGCCACCCATAACATGCCGACTGGACAAGGAAAAAGAGAGAAATGCCACATTTTTTTCTCGGCTGTGAGTTGATTGAAAGTGCTGCTCCAGGGTCCCCTTCCCGTTTCCGAAACATGCCTGAGAAGATTTCCATTAGACATGCTATATTATGCCATTTCCATATCAGTTCCACTACCCTGGTAACCGCGCTACTCAAACGCATATGTCGGACTTGGAAAAGTAAAGCGAGGCTAATGCCATAACCCAGACAGGTCTGCCCAAATGAGCTGTTTTACAGTGGGTGGAAACAACTGTATGAACTTGGAAAAAGCAGGTTTCTCGAGTGTAAACGGAAGCGTATGTACGGCCGTCTGGACGCACACTTTTCCTCCTGTCGTTCTCAAAGTACTGCCGTTTTAATTTACTCATTCATAATTTGAGTTGCGTAAGACTGCCGTAACAGGGGAGGAATGTACATCTGGTAGACGAGAGTTCTTCGTCGTGAGTTCCCCTTACAAAAAACGGGGAAGCGTGTGTTTCTAAGCCTGCCATGATCTGGCATAATCAACTCCTGTCCTTAGCTACCTCCTACCCTTGCAGATGACAATACAAAGCAGACTCGTAATTTGTTTCTGCCGCTGGATTTTCCAGTGCATCGGTCCATTACTCACGTCACAGCTGTCCATGTTGGACAACCGATACTCTACAATGCAGAGTCCAGAGGCTGGGCCTAGAAAATTTGCTATAAGAAGTCTCCTGCAGCAGCTAATACATATTGAGAGACATGGGGTCATTTGGCTTCTCTTTGTTAAAAGCAAGACTGAAGTTATAATTTATGGTCTTGATTAATGATCAATTGATTCATCAACACCAGGTGTCTACCCGGTCAATCCATGAGTCAATCCATAAATTAATTCAATAAAGTGAATGAGAATGATCAACAGCCCAGTCAATTTATCAAGTTCATGAATATTTCCAAAGTAAACCATGAAGCTGTTCTCTAGGTTAAAAGGAAAATGCCGGTAGGGCCTACCAAATTATCCTTCAAATAGAATTTAGCTTTTACAAAAATAATAGGTGTTCCAGGTTAGTGCAGGCCAAATATGCTGAGGAGAAAAATTAGACCAAAAGCCATAAAGGCCCATAAGAGCATTCTAAATGAGTTGGGCGATAATTATGGGCATGGGTACTTTTCAAATAGAGAACAGAGCATTTCAGAGCTGTGTGCAAAAGAATGTACACTTGAACACAGTGATGATTCATAGAAATGGTTTTATTTATAAGTAGACTAATCCCCACCATCTCAATAGTCTATCTTTCATCAGAACAGCTTAGAATTTAAAGAGATCTGAGGTGAAATAGGAAGGGAAAGATGGACGAAATTTGACCTTTTTACAGTGATTAGACTTACAGCTTATTCAGTATTTAATCTGAGATCACCACTGTTAAAAATATCTGGATTGTTCTAAAGCCCTCAGCAACTCTGACATTTGCTGCCAATAGACACTTGATAAATTCCAGATTGATTGCAAATGTCAGGTGATTTTACATAATTTTATTAGCAACACGTGGGGCATGAAACTATGCTGGGTTGGCAACTGAGGACTTAAAGGCAGATGGTATAGTCTAATGAAAGATACTATATGGGATAATCAGTCTGCTTACAGTGTGTTTGAATTGATTTGTGAAGTGATTTACATACAAGAATTTGCATAGTCATTCATTTATTAGATATTAAATATTAGATATATATTTAGATATTAAAAAAACGTTGAGGAAAAGACCATAAAACCTGGCAATTCATACAACCCGAGAGCTTTACCCAGTGCTAAGTGTATGTAGCCATGTCCTAACTGTAAAATTCTAAGGAGTTTACCTTGGCTTGTCTTAATTTCCAGCATGCCACAGCTTCCTTGGCCAGGTTGTGGGTGAGGCTGTTAATGGGCTACATTAGCCTTTCATGAAACATTTATTGCTGGGGTGTACCAGCCTCTGCTCCACTCTCATAACTTGGAGTCCTTGTGAGTGTCTGCCTAGAGGAGGCCTAAATGGCTGAGTAAGTGTCAAAGACTGTAGTGTCTCGGCCTCTTGCTGCCTGCTCTGATGCCCACTGTCAGTATACATAGTCCACCTATACCTAGCCTATATAAAAAAATACTGAGCGCTGATAGCTTTACTGCCCTGCAATGCATCTAGGCCTTGTTGAGATTTTTTGTAAATTCAAAGAAAATTCAAACATGGTTGCCAATCATGGCCATTTTGTCTGCTTCATCAGACCTTACCATAACATTTGAACTGAACTAACTGGTTTATCACCATTTTCCAAGAAAAAAAAAAAAAAAAAAAAACATTAAAGTCTATTGCCGAATAATACTCCCCACTTAAGCAGATGGAGCCTACCTCGTCCTGAATCTCTTAGCATGGCACGTGGATATTACTGGCCGACTATGTGATTTCGTCCTTTTTCCGATCAGCTCATATCACCGCCTCACGTACGATGTAAGATGACCCCCTCTAACATTGCAAGTTTCCATTAGAAAATGGGTTAAACTGTGGATGGACTGGAATCCACTCCATAGTTCCATCTAGGACACCCATGGCAAAAGTGTTATTGAATCTAACGCACACTGTTTTTTCCTCGTGCGGCCAAAGAAACTGCAAGGTTATGAAAGATGCTGTTATGTTCCGAGTGAGCATTTCAACTCATATTTCATATTGGCTTTAAACCACGCGAACAGTAAAACGCCACTGTGTAGCACACTTTCTGTACATATTTAAACATCGCTCCTGTTTTCATTTTTTCTCTTCCCTCCTCTTTCAGTAATTTCTTCAGCTCCACAATGAAGTTCTTGTGTGCCACTGTCTGAGAGAAGCCGCAGAAATGCCTTGGCGCAACGGCTGGAGACGTCATGGATTCCTCAGTGTGGGCTTTGCAGGAAAGCCCAGAGTCTCCGCGATGGAGCCGCTCCAGGTTTCCATGGCAAAGCGCACAAACAGGAGGAAACACTGAGGGAATCCCGTTCTTTTACAGCATTGGACCATTATAAACACCCAGAGCGGGGAAGGAAGCCGCTCTTGATACTCAAGTAATCCTCTGAGCAGGGAAAAGGAGCTCATACCATAACTAGATCAAGCGGTCCTGTTTTCTCTCCATGATATTTCGCTCTTAAAAACGAAGGATAATACTTCATTCCTACTTTCATCTATCAATCGGGATTTTTACCTGCTATGAGATATAGTTGAATTTTTTTTTCTTTGATTAGTGATTTAGAACTTTTTATTTTCCAAATGTTTAGAGAGACTTGGAGGCTGGCGCAGTACCACCACATGAGGTCGATGGATCAAGGTATGGATGGCGCGTGCTGAAGTGTTGTGATCTGATTTCTGGTAATCAACAATTTGATATTATTTAACAATTCTTCTTGCAAAATGAGGAAACATATGAAGTTGAAAAACATAATTTGCTTCAGCTACATTCATGTTCATTTTCAAATGTTTTGCTCAGACATACTAGGCTACAACATACATTCAGAGGTAGAGTTGTTACACTCAGACACCTGGATTAGGTTAGAAGAAAAGAGACCTAGAAGAGAAATGGTATGATGAAGTTGTTTGACTTGACCTAAAACACAGTCGTTGACGGCATTAAATCGAGACTGTCCACTTAAGTGCCAATTAGGATAGGCTACTGCCTCGCATTGACACACAGGCTCGCTTCAAGCTTTACCTAACTCGTGCCGCTTGGAGACGTCAGGTGCCCCTTGCAACTGGTCAGAGGTGTACATGTTTGGTACTACATATGATATGGAACGCGGCATGCGCATCCTTGTGGAAGAATATTCTTTGTAGTAAGTCCATGATTTCTTACACGTGAGCGCACAGTTCATACTCAGCGGGGACTATGGCATAAATGGAAATGTTTGCTGAGACATTTCCCTCCCCATCCAGGCATCAACAGAGCGCATTTTACATATGAGTCTATCACAAAGCAAAATCGTCTGTTTTCAGATTTTTTCCCCTTTTTTGCCGAATAAGTGCTGTCTGTGATACTACACCACACATATGTTGAACAGATTGAAGCGGCATGTGGCCTGTCTATATCGGTCAACCACTTTCCTGATGTGCATTGTAATTAGAGGTATATGTCTCACAGCACAGTATAAAAAATCATTCATAGTGACAGTGGCTTATTTGGCATTATAACAGTGCGCTACGCGAGGGGGTGTGTCATGGTCCTGGAGCCCAAAGGATGCTGTAATTGCACCTGTCACTCTCTAACCTATCAACAGGAGGCGTATTCCGTCACCTTTTCGGTCAAGTGCCATCCTAGTTGCACTACTGTTTGAGTCCAGACACGCCTTACCTACATGTGGTTGTCATGAAACAGGAAACCAATGAGGAAGGCTTGTAGTCTGCATGTCATCAGCCTTCAAATACAGCAAAAGCGTGAGTGAATTTAACGTGAAGCCTAGCCTCAACCATACCCTAACTCCCTAAGTCGCTGTCATCTTTGCGAGGTGGACAAAAAGACGTGTGAGGTGCCGTGGCAGCTTTTCGAATGGTCGTCGTTTTGCTAAAGTAAACGATAAAAGAAATCAGATGACCTCTTTTTACGACGACAAAGTTCATGCGCACGAGTTGGCTGAAGAGCTCAGTCAAGTGAACTGCCAAGATGACTTGGAGTTTGCCTACCTGTTTGAATATGAACCGCCAAACAGTGACTTCCCTGAGGAGAATCGAGGTTTGTTGTGCTTATCAGAATTATAAGGTTAAAGTAGTAACGCATCTTGTATATGGAAAGGAATAGTTATCTGACAGTTCATCATAGTGCCAGTTTTCAAATATCTGACCTGACTTTATTACGTCTTTTGCATTTAAGATTTGAAGTTCTTTGAATATTGAAGACATTATGAACTGTTGTGGAGGGAGCAGTATTCAGTCATGACATTGTCTGCTTCTGCACTTCATTCTACATTTTGTTTTTGTAAATTCTATTCCACTCAGCTAGGAAAGGCCCATTTTATTTCTCATTGCTGTCTGCACTCTTTGTATATTTAATTTATTCCATACAGCGGTATGAGTTGCTTTTATCCTAACAGACTTTTTACTGTCACAAATGGTGAAAACAGCAGTCTGCCACACTTTTCTAAATGTGTATGATTGTTTCTGTTAAGTGTAAATAGATGGTATGAATGAGTCTTTACTTGTGTTCCCTTGGCAGATGAACCAGACCTCTCGACACACAAAGTGCTTAGCTCCCCTAACAGCCTCTCCTACGCCCTGGAGGACGGCTCTGGGTTTGGCCTTAAGTCCTGCGGCTCATCCTATAGTGAGCCCAATCCAGAGGGCTTGCCCGACTACGAGGCCTTTGAGACCAAAGGCTTCCTGGAGCAGGGCCGTCCCTCTGGTGCTCCAGCCCTCAGTCCTCGCATCGAGATCACCCCATCACGCGAGCATTACAGCCTCGGCCGCGACTCACTGCAGGGCCAGCTCCTCAACACCAGCCCGCGGCAGGCCTTGACGGTGCCAGGCCAAGACAGCCTGGCGTACCGCGAGCCGGCCTGCCTCAGCCCAGCCAGCAGCAACTCCTCCACCAGCTGGCACTCTGAGAGCTACTCACCTTGGGCCTCACCCTGTGTGTCACCAAGCAACGGCCAGGCCACCGGCGACCTGTGCCCACGCTTCCAGGGCATTCAGACCAGCGGCAGCTCCCCGCGCGCTTCCCCCGGCACATCCCCCCGCACCAGCCTGACGGAGGACTGTGCAGGAGGCCCGCGCTCCCCCTCCCCACGCCCCGGCTCCCGCTCCACCTCCCCTCAGGGCAAGCGCACCTATCACATGTACCGCAACCCTGGGCTCATGGGCGGGCCGTGCTCCCGTAGCCCCTCTCCCCACGGCACTCATGACCACCAGCAGCTGGGCATCAGCGGAGGCGTCCACTACGGGCCAGAGGTCATCAACGGCTTTAACACGCCCCAGCCAAGTTCCGTACCCACCAAGATCATCCGCACCACCAACAGCAGCCAGGCATACGCCGTCTACCCAGAAGCCCCCACTGACAGCTATGTGTTGCCATGTCAGCAGGATGTTAAAGCCAAGCCTGAGTCCTTTTATGTCATCCCACCCCCCCTCTGGAGCAAACAGCTGCCACCAATCCAAGGCCTTTGCAGGTGATTGAAAAACTTTCCAAACCGATTCTGCAAGAGCAAATGAAAGCAAAATGATGAGTAACCTCTAATGGGATAACATACAGATTTAACACAGAGTGTAAGAGAGTAACCTCTAATGGGATAACAGCAGAAGATTTCTATGACTGTCATGGTCAAATCGTCCTCTTAATAATGGTGTCAGAATTGATAACTAAGGGGAATAAAAGGGGATCTTGCTGGTCAAGATCAGAAAATAAGTCCCAACAGGACAAACAGCACCCTGATGCTAAGCAGAGAGGTTGTGCTTAATCCTGACGCGATTTTGACCCAATACATTTTCACACTTAATACAAGTGAGGAAAAATACTTACCTCACCATGTCTATGTTAATATATGTGTGGCTGTTTTATGGCATCTGCTGATAAGCAAATAGTTTTAAACACAAACTCGACTTGGAACAAACATTTTAACAGCCTTTCAACCATCTCTCTCTCTCATTTTTCACTTTCAATGAAGTGAATGGGTTAGTCAATAGTAAAGATTAATCTAGATTAGTTTGGCACATGAAGCAGTAGTCTAATATAATAAATATAATCTGAAGTTAATGGAACATGCGATAGTATTCTGAAGTCATACCGTAATAATAATCAGTGAAGAGTCCTGTAGTAATAATAATCAGTGTATATGTGTGTTTGTGTGTGTGTTCCATGTGTGACGTGTCCCAGCATCCCAGTGGCCTCTCTGCCCCCTCTGGAGTGGCCCCTGCCCAGTCGCACTGACCAGTATGAGCTGCACATCGAGGTCCAGCCCAAGCCGCACCACCGCGCTCATTACGAAACCGAGGGCAGCCGTGGGGCCGTCAAAGCCCCTACTGGGGGACACCCTGTAGTGCAGGTACCACCTCTCTCCCTTCCTGCCTAACCTTACACACCACACACTCTTTGTCCCTCTGTCCCTCTCACCGTCTGCTTGGCACATGCCCTCTGTCAGCAGCTTTCTCTTTCTCTCTCTCTCCCTCTGTCTTTCTCTCTATCTATCTATGGATCTTGCTCACAGACAGCTCCTCTGTACCATGGTATTTCCTTATCATTATATAATGACCAGGACTCTTGCCTCAAGTCAGCTTTATGAAAATGGCCTGGAGAGAGAGAGATGGTGTGTGTGTGTGTGTGTGTGTTTTCACACATGTGGGAGTCAGCTTGTGTAGATATACATGCGTGTTGTCCAGTGAGATGCTTCACAGGCCTCAGAACAGTGAGTGAGGCTGTTCATTGAGTAGTGCATTGAAAGGTGCTCTGGCCTAGGCTCCAAGTCTGTGCTCTGGATCTGACTATTGTTAAATATTTGAAATAGTGCTGTGGTGAATGAGTGGCCTGGCAGCTTGTGTTTGTTTCTCTGAGCAGAGACATGGTGGCCATCTTTGGATCCCATTTAAAAATAGCCCCAGGCACGCTCAGTTCCATCCCAGGCATGCTCAGTGTTTGTGTTGAAGGCATCTTCAGAGAGAGCTGCGTCACGCACATGCTCAACACCTCTCTGAGCTCAAAGTAACATAGCTTTTGTGTTGCACCGTAGTGACAGCTACTTCCTCTTAGTGGTGGACTCACTAGAATGGGGGAGGGGAACTGGGCTCTTCCACGTCTCCCAAACATGGCTACCAAAGGCATGACCATTTCATTCACACAAATGTTTTGCGTTCCTGCCATGCTGTTGTGAAAAGTGGCATGGCTGAGGTGAAGCCATAACCCTCCCGCCCCAGTGTTTACCAGCAAGGTTTTGGTATCACTATGGCAACTGCTTACTCCTCATGCCATTTTTGAATCTGTTTGGTACTCAGTGTAAACTGTGTGTAATGATGTGTTTAGCAGAACTGTGAGGGTGTGCTGCCCAGGCTGACCTCCAGTGTAAGGTCATTATCACACACACACAGAGAAAGAGAGAGCTTTCCGTTGGCTGCTGTCTGTTGTGGTCAGTGAGCTTAGTGTGGAGAGTCACATGGTCATGGGTGAGTGCGACGAGGGGTTCCATACATGCATACATTCACCCTCTTTTTCTCACTTGCCTTCTCTTCTAGCAGATTCTACTCCTTCACCTGCTGGACAACGCTGCTTTCCTTCACTGGGCACACTTTGGTTCCCCTAAACACACTCTTCCTCCCTCTCTCTCTCTCTCTCTCTCTTTCTCTCTCCCTCCCTCCCCTCCACTTTACTTTTCCAACCTCTCTCCTGAATCATGATTTGCATCCATGGTAACAAGGTTCTCTAGTGGCCCCTGGCAACAAGAGTGTTTGCTACAAGCTTAAAGCTTCTCTTTCACCCCTGCAGACACACATACACACACAATCACACACACACACACACACACACATACACACACACATACTCAGAACATCCACAGTCTGTCTGCTTAATGCAAAAACCTATTCTTTATAGAAGCCTTTCCTGTCTAGTTGAATTTTGTTTTTAATTTTTTTAATTTTTGAATCAAGTTAGGGTTGGCCAATCACATTAAATCAGATTTAGAGTAAAAAAGTGCAGTTTCTACAATCCAAGTGATAGCTACTTTACAATCTAAAATTCAACAAATGTTTTCTGATATTCAGAAAACATTTGGCAGAAAAACAATGAGCAAATAGTGTAATCAGCATTGGAGTGTATCCCTATTCTGCAGTATGCAAGTAACAATCAAAATATTATTATTAGTTTCTTTTTCACTCCCAAATAGCCTCACTGCTGCCTGGTGATTTGCATCAGCATGCTATCCCCACTGTTGAATGTAGAGACTATTATTATTAACAGTTGCTAGGTCTACTCATCATCAACAACGTCTTCATCATCAGCACAGGGTTGAGTTGATGCCTGTTGAATAAAACATTAACCAAAAGACTAAGTGATATATCAGTACTGCCTGACCCTGTTGTTGCAAGGGTCAAAAAATCAGGTCAGTATCTTCCTGCTGTTTTTAAGTTGAAGTTAATTTAGCCTAGTGTGTATGTGAATATCAAGATCTCTCCTTTAAGAAAGACATCACATTGCCAGTGTGTGTGGAGATAAGATTTAGTGTGTATGTGAATATCAAGATCTCTCCTTTAAGAAAGACATCACATTGCCAGTGTGTGTGGAGATAAGATTTAGTGTGTATGTGAGTATCAATATCTCTCCTTTAAGAAAAACATCACATTGTCAGTGTGTGTGGACATGAGAATGGGTGGAAGGTGAAGGGGTGAACATGGCTCTCATTGAAGCCCATAAATATAGCTGCTGCTTCATGCTTAGTGGTTTCTGCACACTTCCTTCCGAATAGACTTAGTCCTCTGCTACTCTCAGAGCTGCCCTAATATTCTTGATAGGCTTTATACACAGTGTGTGTGTGTGTGTGTGTGTGTGTGTGTGTGTGTGTGTGTGCAATGAGTGGCTATGATCAGTGTGTGTGTGTGTCTGTATGTTTGTGTTTGTGTGCATAACTAATTTAACTTTGGTGCAAAGTTAACTGCAACCGAACAGAAGTGGCTGTATTGTAATGGTGAAGCCTGAACCTCTAGGTGGAGGCCCACCCACACATCTCAAGCGTACTATGACACGCCTCAGAACTACGCTACTATACTCACATTCACTCACTCACTCACTCACCACAAATATACATCCAGACTAGCGCAGTGTTAAGCTTGATGCAGCATGTGTCTGCTACACAACGTGCTGTTGTTTTCCCCTAATGTTCAAGCAGTTTTAAGCTATTCATTCCTGTTGTAGTGCATGTATGCTGTGTCTGTGTAGTGTGTGCATTTGTATCCAGTGCAGCCAAGGCTAATGTAGTGGAGCATGGTGTGTATGTGTGTGTGCTTCCTCTGCTACACTGTTAGCATATGGCCATGTGTCCCAGAGCTGCCCTGGACTCCAGACAGCTCCTATGGAGCAGAGGGAGGACTCCCTGGCCTCCCTGTCTGGAGAACTGTGTGTGTGCGTGCATGCATGCATGTATGAGTGTGTGCGTGTGTGTATTTGTGTGTGGATGTGTGTGTGTGTGCATGCATGCATGAATGAGTGTGTGTATGTGCACGCAGATAGTAAGTCAGTGAGACAGACACATAGTGGAAAAACAGCTGTGCTGTCAGGGTGTCTCAGTGGTAAGCAGTGTGTTTATGTTTGTGTTTGTATTGTCTTGGTGCTGAGTGCAGGGCTGGGCAAGGATGAATGCATGCATTGCTTGAGGTTGTCTGCATGCATGCATGGTCCATAATGATGTGCATGCAAAGGGCAGTGAGCCTGTGGCATATGATACCTGTCTTCAGCTAGAGTCTCTAGCAAGCAAATGAAAGTGTCACGGTCTGGTCGCATTACAAAGTGTAAAGTGTGTGTTGGAGGTGGGTGTGTGTGTGTGTGTGCATGCATGTGTGTGTGTGTTTGTGTGTGTCTCATGGGGGTTCTGTGTGAGATAGAGGAACTTTCAGAATGGCCTTGTATGATCAGAGGAAGCAGACTGGTGTGTTCAAATAACTAGCCTGGCTAAAAGCAATAGCTGCTTGGATGCAGTGCATTGCTAAAATGAAAGACTCTGGATTGATGGAGGTAATGAAATAAGAAAAGTATGACATTCAACATTTTTTACACCTAAGGTGAAGATGCACTGTGGTCCATCTTGAGGAATATTTTTAAAATGGAAACTCTTTTCACCCTATTGGAAACAGAGGTCAGAATTCACAATGCTGCTGACATCTATATATTCCACTCTGCACACTTCCACACTTCCATGCTCTGTGTATGAGATGCAGTAGTATGCACAGTCTTAGCCAGGATGATTATGGACAAATGACTGAGCTCCGACTGCTTATTTGTTTGGGCTTAATTTATTAAACAGGTAATCCATCCATCACAACGTTATCCTTCCATAATAAGATTATGTACAGTATGTTAGCAAATTCTACCATCCACTTTACAGAATATTTCAACTTAAGACTGTTAGTGTAGGTAAACATCTCATTCTTGGCAGACTGTTCTGTACTCAAACAGACTGCATTGTATCTAAGCAGACTGTTCTGTACTCAAACAGACTGCATTGTGTCTAAGCAGACTGTTCTGTACTCAAACAGACTGCATTGTATCTAAGCAGACTGTTCTGTACTCAAACAGACTGCATTGTATCTGTACTCAACCACTGATCTTTCTCCTCCTCCCTATGTCACTAGTATGGCTAAGATTCATACAGGAGGTCTTGAGCCATTGCTCTGCTCTGTGTGGTGTTACACAGTGTGGCAAAAGTCTGTTGAGTCACATGATCATGATGGTCTGTCAGAGTAGTGGTGATGGCAGTGTGCTTCTCTTCCACGTGCGAGAGAGACCAGGCTGTTCTAGTATGACTCATGGCAAATCTCAGCCCTGCACCCTCACCCCCTTTAGCATATGACACTGGTGGTCAGTCTAACTATTGTGTGCTGTTGTGTTGTGTGCTGTTGTGTAGCTGCGTGGCTACCGGGGGAAGGAGCCCCTTGGGCTGCAGATCTTCATTGGCACAGCAGACGAGCGTATCCTCAAGCCCCACGCCTTCTATCAGGTGCACCGCATCACCGGCAAGACCGTCACCACCTCCAGCTACGAGAAGATCATTCACAGTACCAAAGTTCTGGAGATCCCACTGGAGCCAAAGAACAACATGAAGGCAATGTGAGTCCACTGGAAGTGTGTGTGTGTGTGCCCTTGTGTGCGTGTGTGTATGTGTGTGTGCCCTTGTGTGTGTGTGTGTGTGTATGTGTGTGCATTTGGAGGGAAACTGCTGTCATAGGTGTGACATAGGTGTGCTGTTGGTTAATTATTTAGCATTTTCTGAACAATCACTGTAACCGGACCTAGGAACTAAATAATGTGTGTGTGTGTGTGTGTTTGTGTGTGTCTGTCAAACTTCCTTTTCTCAGAATTGACTGTGCTGGAATCCTGAAGCTTCGTAATGCAGACATTGAGCTGAGGAAAGGCGAGACAGACATTGGCCGTAAGAACACTCGTGTGCGTCTGGTGTTCCGAGTGCACATCCCTCAGCCCAGTGGCCAGCACATCTCACTGCAGGTGGCCTCCAATCCCATCGAATGTTGTGAGTTCCTCCCCATCATCTTTTTTGGGCCACATGTGACAAACTGACAGTAACACTGTTGAACACAGAAGTAAAAACCTCTTGAATGTCTTCACAAGATAGACACTGCTGCTTTAATAGTATTTTATGTTATACAAGAATCCATTTTCTTAGTACAGAATCACTATATTAAGAAATCATTTGTAGAATTCAGCTGCATTTGTCTTTATAAAGCAAGCAGAGAATACAAGTACATTGTATGGCCAAACCACAACCTAGACTCCAGTGAGGAGTGTAAGAGTACAAGTAATCCCTCCTATCTGGCAATGTGGAACATGATACACAAACTATGTACTGTTCTCTGTTTGCTTGTGTGGTATATTTTTTAGCAGAAAGCTAAAGCACAATGCTAAAGAAGGCTGATCTCTAGCAGCTAAAAGTGGTCAGTCAGCACAGGACTGGCGTTATTGGATTGGGAACACACTGCAATATTGTGTGTGCTGTAGATAGTAGTACACACAGAGTCCCTATTGCTCAGCTGATCTGTGTGATCATCCATAACTGATATAGCCGTGTAATAAAATGAGCCAAGAACACATACTCAGACACTTCTGTGTGTGTGTGTGTGTGTGTGTGTGTGTGAGTGAAAGGATGTTAGTGGTGTCTTTAGCTGATGCTTTATAAAGTAGAGAACAGTCAAATAGCAGTGTGAATAGAAGACAGCAGAGCAGCAACAATGGTCGTGGCGTTATTAATTACACAAAGTAATTTAGCAAAGAATGAATGCCCACGCATGAACACACATACACACACACCCATATGAAACAGCTTTGAATCCCTGATCACTGTGTGTGGGTGCGTCAGGTGTTGTTTAGCTTGTTTACTCAGGCTGTTGCGTGCTGTGCATACCTGTCCAAAGGTCTTGTCTCAGGTGTTTGTCTGGGATTGGTCTGAGCAGATATTGAGGAGCTGTTACTAGAGGGATGGATGAAGTCACCAAGTGCTTTATTTCATAATGGACACACACTGACGCAGACGTGTCCCCTTAACTGACAGCAAACTAACATAAATGAAAGGCTGGACTAACTCATCAGTGTCATAATCTTATTTCATACAAGTGAGGCAATATAGACCAGTGATGAATAACATAAACATAAATGTTACATAAAAGTTTTGTTGGTCTGAGTGTGGATGTTCTCAGATCAGTAGATTACCATTTAAATGAATGTTAACACCAGCTTGCACCCATTGGGAGCTCAGTGTTGTGCCATAAATAGCATGAAGCTTTGGATGGATGCAGAAAAGAAGACTAGAAAAAAAAATACATTTGCGAATGTTCATGTTCATGTGGTTGATGATTTTTGTCATTTCAGCCTTGCTCAGGCTACACATTACTGTAGTGTGGAGGAGTCAGCCACCTGCAATGTGGCTAGAGTGGTCAGGGCTTGATGTTATTTCCCAGTCATTAAGTAGCACCTTTGTACTTCATTTACCCTAATGCAGTGCATGTTTTTGTTATATGTCCTAGTTTATTAGTAGTTTTTAAAACAAGTCTCTTTATATAGCACATGTGAACAGGAGCTGACCCAAAATGCTCTACAGTTTAGGCCAACAAAATATGTAATCAAGTACATAGATCCATCAGAGAAACATAGATTGTACATAGCTCAAGTGAACAAATATTGGTACAAAAATGACATGAATGAATGAATGAATGAATGAATGAATGGAATATAAAAGGAACAAAATTGGACCTAACAAAAAAGTAGTGAAATGGAGATGTAAATGGAGGGTAGATGTTCTTGGCAAGATGATCAAATCCCAAGTCTTCAGACAAGTACATGTGACTTTATGGTGTGTGTGTGTGTGTGTGTGTGTGTGTGTGTGTAACTGTCCCATGTGTGTTGTGCAGCCCAGCGCTCGGCTCATGAGCTGCCCATGGTGGAGAAGCAGGATCTGGACAGCTGCAGTGTGCTGGGGGGCCAACAGATGATCCTCACGGGACAAAACTTCAGCTCCGACTCCAAAGTCATCTTTACAGAGAAGAGCCATGGTGTGTACACTAAAGATCTTTTTACATCAGGAGAGGCTGAGAAAACAAAGTTAGTCATTTAGTTTGCCCTGTTGTGTTTGCATGACACGAGTAGTAGAGGATATGACAGCAGTGCAAACATTCAAAGCCACTGAGAGAAAGGCTTAAGAGGACTGTGCCCTGCTCTTTGTGAGGAAGCAAGAACATGAGAGGTGGCTTGTGGCTCAATGAGATGTTGCCCACACTAGAATGATAGTTCTCACTTTCATGTGAAACTCTCTTTTGCTTTCTCTCTCCTCCCTCTCTCCTCCCCACACAGCGAGTCACTAATGCGAGTCACTCCCAACCACCACCACCCCAACCCCCCCCACCACCACCACCCCCAATCTCTCACCCGTGCTGTGCTGGGCAGTTCCATTTTGGTACATTGCTCCAGGTCATATGGCAGTCAGGCAGGTGTGTTTGTGTGTCCAGGCCTGGTGTCGTGGCAGAGCTGCGGTGGGTGTGCCAGGGCCAGGAGTTTACGCGCTGGCCATTTGCATGGCTCTGGTGATAAGATGGCAGGCCCACTTTCCTTTGGCCTTTAGCCCTGCTGCTCTTATCCAGCCCCCATCTCTGCCCTGGGCCGCTGCACCACGGTGTCACACACCTCACTAACACACAGATAAGCATCACTGTGCTGACGTGGATGGCCTGACTTGCAGCTGTTTGGATGGATTATGGAGTTGTGTGAAAGAAAACATTTATGCTTCCACTACTAGCAGTACTACATCTACTGTTGCTACTACTACTACTGCCATTACCACCAATACCGCCACTACTGCTACTACTACTACTACCACTACTACTACTATTATCGCTACCACTACTACTACCACTACTACTACTACTGTTATCACTACCACTACTACTACCACTACTACTACTACTGTTATCACTACTACTACTACTATTATCACTACCACTACTACTACTATTATCGCTACCACTACTACTACCACTACTACTACTACTGTTATCACTACCACTATTACTACTGCTACCACTACTACTATTACTACTACTGCCACTACTACTACTATTATTATCACTACCACTACTACTACTACTGTTATCACTACCACTATTACTACTACTACCACTACTACTATTACTACTACTGCCACTACTACTACTACTATTATCACTACCACTACTACTACTACTACTACTATTATCACTACCACTACTACTACTACTATTATCACTACCACTACTACTACTACTACTACTACTACCACTACTACTACTACTACTACTACCACTACTACTACTACTACCACCACCACCACCACTACTACTACTACCACTACTACTACTACTACTACTACTACTACTACTACCACTACTACTACTACTGTTATCACTACCACTATTACTACTACTACCACTACTACTATTACTACTACTGCCACTACTATTACTACTATTATCACTACCACTACTACTACTACTACTGCCACTACTACTACTACTATTATCACTACCACTACTACTACTACTACTACTACTACTACTACTACTACTACTATTATCACTACCACTACTACTACTACTACTACTACTACTACTACTACCACTACTACTACTACTACCACTACCACTACTACTATTACTACTATTATCACTACCACTATTACTACTACTACCACTACTACTACTATTACTACTACTACTACTACTGCCACTACCACCAATACCGCCACTTTCTGTCATATAGCCAAAGCAGATGCTAGAAACGTCATTTCAGGACCCAGAAAAGCAATAGAGAGGAATATCATGCAGCCCTGTGTCTACTGCTACTACTACTACAGATGACAAACAGTAGTGCTGTGGCACTGAGCTGAGAGAGTGAGTTTGAACCTTTGAGACTGAGACCCGCAACATGTGTCCGACAGCTGCACCCAGCTGCACTCTGTTGAATTACTCGCAGTGAGTAAGATGGGTTTTCGTCATTCAGATGTCACATGCACATCACTTGAAACTGTACAACCTGACTTTTCCAAACGATGCTAGTCACTAGTGTCTGTGATGAATGGTTTGTGAGATATTTAGCGCTGAAATTATATCAAAATGAATGACACAAATACAGCTCTGCATCCCTGTCTTACCCATTCTTCTCTGGGTAATGATATCTTAACTCCTCCATAGCAAATCATGTCATGTCAAAAATACAGGAGATCCTACTGATTCCAATGGCAACATAAAAATTTCTGCATTGTCCCCATCCATCCCCCCAAAATAAATAATTTCTTTTCCATATCAGAAGTTGTTCTCAGACCCCTGTCTGTCATATAGCCAGGGCAGATGCTAGAAACGTAATTTCAGGACCCAGAACAGCAATAGAGAGGAATATCATGCAGCCCTGTGTCTACTGCATGACGACTGCATGCGACTCCATTCTTCTCTGTGCAATAAAATGTGAATAAGGTATGAAAATGAATAAAATATTCTGTCAGTACATATATTTTAGCAAATTGTAAAGTCAGACATCTCACCAACATGATTCTGATGGCAGATTCCAGACAACTTCCTCTATCCAAATGTGAAAAGATATTTGTTCTGGCATGCCTCCAATGGTGATATATCTATAAATAAATAATGTAAATAAGTAAAATAATAGTAAAATCTAATATTTTGTCATGATTCTAAGGCTGATATGATCCACACTTAGATGACACTTACAGTATAATGACTGAGATAAGAGCTTACAAGAAAGGGTAGTGAAACTACCCTGAAAATGGCCTGGGGCTCATAGGGTTAATCACTTTAATCACTAGGGTTAGTATTATACATTTAATAATGAATCGTTTATATAATAATTTATATACCCAACGGAATCATGCCAATAAAACTCCTTTGAATTTGAATTTGAGAAAAAGAGAGAGAGAGAGAGCTGCTACTTTGAGCCCTGGCTATGACAAAGAGACAGACAGACAGTCAGAGAGGAGGGAAGAGAGAAAGAAAGTGCTGGATGACTGTTGTGCCTGAAGTCCCCCTCCCTGCAGCTCTCCCAAAGGCCACCCAGCTGCCATTTGAATCCTGACATTTCCTAATCTCCAACAGACGCATTTGCATGGCGCTCAGATTTCTGATGCAAAACCATGCCATCCTCACCTTTTCATCCCAGACTTCATGCCTCAATACTCACACTCTCCCCAAGCATGGAATACAGCCCTCAGAAAATACCAAGTGTTGCAGACCCCATCAGACACACCACACACAAACTACACACACAACACACTGTACACATTCCTGCCACAGAGAGGTCAAACTGTATACTGAAGTTGTACTGAAGTTTAAATACATGCCAGTGTGTATGCATTCCAGTTATGTTTCTGGGACTTTAAGTGCTATTGGCAACTGACACTCTTATTCTCTGCAGTGTGTTGTAAGGTATTGTAGGTCTACTGATCGCAGTGTTGAACAGCTATGCTGGTCATGTGTTCTTGTCATGTGCTTTGACAATGATGTGATGGTGCAATGAACTCATCACTTTCACTGTCCCAATGGTGTGTGACTGGCCCCAGCAGGAGCACAGATGAGTGCACTATGCATTCACAGGCTACATACATCCTTTGGTGGCCTTGGATTGGTGTCTGTGGATGTTGTCATGATATGGTGCCACAAGTTATGTGTGTGGTGTGTGTGTGTGTGTGTGTGTGTGTGTGTGTGTGTGTGTGTGTGTGCGTGTGTGTGCGTGTGCGCATGTGTGTGTGTGTGGAGGTGTGTGTGTGTGCTTGTGTGTATGCATGTGTGTGTGTCTGTGTGTGGGGGTGTGGTCTGTGTGTTGAGACTACAGAGCTGCCGGCTGCAGCTGTGTGAGCAACAGCTCTTTCCACACTTCACGCTTCAGTTTTACCTTGTGGTGTGGCGATGACAGATGACCTGTGTGTGTGCTTGCTTGTTGTATGTGTGTGTTTGTGTGTTTGTGAACATGTGGTCATGCATCCCAATCAAGTTTTTATCTTCATGAGAGAATAGAGATGTTGAATGATGATGTTTCTATTATGAGACTCATTTTGGAAAGAAACAAAACTACACAACTAGTTTAATATTTTACAATGATGTGTTGTTTGATTGACTATGCTCTTGTGTTTCATCACAGTGGTTGTGTGTGACCTTAATGCATGTGCACCTCTTGTTTGTCAAGTTGTTTTGTTACAGTTGTTGTGTGCAGACTGTGTGTGTTGTGTCGTTGCCATGCTGTGTTGTGCTATGTTTTGCAAGTGCTGTCAGTTGTTGTGTGTTGTCATATGATGTGTCTGGTGTGTGCTGCGGTTGTTGTGTTGTGATGTTTGTTGTGTCTGGAGTGTAACTGTGATGGTTGTGTTGTTTATGATTCTGGGTGTTTGGTATAAGAAGGCCTGCCCAAGAAGCAGAGAGGGGAGAGAAGAGCACTCAGCCCGGGATGACTGACTCACTCGCTCCATCCCCTCCGAGCTCAGCGAAGCCAGCAGCGCTACGTGGACTCCCTTGGGTGCCTCTGCCTCTTACTTGCCTTCCACTTTCTGCCGGGGTTCCCTGCTCTGTTATTTCATTCCACAGCTATGCCTGGCATCAGCGAGAGAGAAAGAGAGAGGGAGGGGAGGCCAGAGAGAGGGTTTACTGTTGTTTTGGAGGGTTTCTCTGCATGACACACCGTGTGCACGAGGAGCACCCCGAGAGCCTGAGTGTGAATGGAAGACAGCTGCCTCTGGCTGCTCTCTCCTTCTGGCTAAGGGCAGAGAGGTCTGTCCCCGGCAGGCTTAACTGGCCCTGGAGCTGCAGCTCAGCCTTCAGCCTTGAGCTGCTCAGGCCTCAGAGAGAGAGAGCAGACCTCAGCCGCAGCACTCAGCACCTGTCCTCAGCACACATCACACACAATCTGTCTGCACTCATGGCCCTGGCAGCCTTCTTGGAATCCTCTTTGTCCCACTGCCATGCTGACTCATTCCAGCCGGGCGGAGGCCTTAGAGCTAGCAGGGGGAATTCCCACAAATGAATGTGAATCTCCCCCCATATTGATAAATGTCTGAGGTATATGATAGACACACAGATAAGTAATGCAATCTTGTGCGTGGATGATCTGTATTAGACTCCTGTCTGGTCTATGCTTGCCTAAAACCAAAAAGCTGTCTTCAAGAAGAATAGGCTAAACAAATGCTAAATAAATGCAGTACTACTACTAAAGACACCTACATTAAAGTGATTCAAACAGCATAAAATATATGTGTGTCCAACTGCTCTCAACTGACTTTGGGTTTCACGCCTCCCATTGATTATTAACCTTTTGTTTGCTTTTTGACATGCAAGTCTATTAAAAGCAGAACAAAATAGATTTTGTAATATTTCCACTCTTTGCATTGGGTACTTTATACTGTATACTCAAATCCAACACTGAAGCTGGCACTCAAAAAAAAAAACAAATACCAAAAGGAATCCACTCAAGAATATCATTTTGATGGCTCAACAAAATGCATGTGTTTTTCTGCCTTTTGAATGCCAGCCTCAGTGTTGCTTTTGTGATTTGCATTCTGTTTAGAGGCTACTCTCCACCACTGTGATTACAGCCGTTGGAGGGAGCACAAAGGCATTTTTGGAAAATGATGTACAGTAGTGTGTGGGATTATGGCACGGCCCTGCGCCTGTATCCAGAGGTAGATCGTTGGAAAGGCCTGCTCTACAGGTTCTGCTTGTTTCTGTGTCCTCCCTTTCACGTGACTAGCGTAACACTCCACGCTCACGTCCAGCACACTGGAGCCAGGGTGAAGTGAGATCCTTCTGCCCATGCACATGGTCATGACCTTACATGGCTTTTGATATTGACTCTAAGGTTCAGCCCTGTGGCCAAAGAGGAAGTGATGTGGTGGCTTGTAACCCTGGAGCATTACAGAGGAAGTGTTGAAGCCCTCCGTGACTCACCTGTCCCATGCTAGCCCAGAATCTCATCATCAATGACAATAGAGTTGACATTGACATCTAGAGACTTTGATGAGAGAAGGTCATGCCATTGTTAACTTGGAAGGGAATGTACCTGTTGTGTTGAGCACTACTGTCCCAGAGATATTGCTGTTATGGGAATAGGTTTCTGTTCATTGTTTCAGAGTCATTTAGGTCAGATAAATGGGTTTCAGCTTTGTCACCTCAGTTTACCTGTTAGGCATGAGATTGCTCAGTCAGAAGCAATTGTGCTGAAATTGTGTGGGCGAATACTCCTTTGATCAAATTCTTTGTTCTTTGTTCTTCTTCACCCTTTCTCTGCCTTGCTCTCTCTCTCTCTTCTCTGCAGATGGGCAGCAGATATGGGAAATGGAGGCCACAGTTGACAAAGACAAGAGCCAAGCTGTAAGAGTTCCCCTGCTTGCCTTCACACCTTCAACTGATTCCATCGCTCATCACGACTAGTTTTTAAAGTTAGGGATTCCTCAAACTCGTACCAAACTGGACTAAATTTGTGATGTGTAAAATGTGTGTAATACTTGAAAAATGTGTCGGGATGACAGAATTTAGACCAAATTGTTTTTGCTATGTAGCTGTGTGTAGCTCAGTGTATCTCTTGTGTGTGTGTGTCCTAGAGCATGCTCTTCATCGAGGTCCCCTCATTCCGAGACCCATCAGTCTGCCACCCTGTGAAGGTCAACTTCTATGTGATCAATGGAAAGAGAAAACGCAGTCAACCCCAACACTTCACCTATACCCCCCTTCCAGGTAGACACACACACACATACATACACACAAAAACACACACATTGGCTCTGTATCCTGTATCTTATGGAAGGCTTTTGTTTTGTTGAGGATTCATTTTGGATTTTGAATGTAACTTCAGGTGTTCTGTATCATATGAGAAGATGATGAGAAGGCATTATTATAAGCTTGTTCTTTAGCAATCTCTGTTGACACTACTGGCTCACCACTAATCTGATAGAATATCAACTCATTTAATTGCTGTCCCACAAGGACTGAAAGAAAGAATTTCAAAACATCTTGAAAACGTACTTAAAATGCTTATATTTTATATGAAATGAGGATAGGCCAGTGAGTATTGGGACAAGCCAGCCGTGACTGTCCTTGTTAGGCTTTGTGAGAAGGACAGTTGAACCTGCTTAGTAGTACAGTGGCCAGTACATAAACACACACAGATGTTTACAAAACCACTGTCGGCTCATACAGCAATGTGAGTGTGTGTGTGTGTGTGTGTGTGTGTGTGTTGCAGTGGCCTCCATAAAGACAGAGCCCGTGGATGAATATGAGCGTGCCCACATGGCCTACGGGCTTCCCCAGTTCCTGGGTGTGTCTCCTCAGTACTACCATGCTCCACGCTCCCTCCTGGTGCCTGACTCCAGCATGGTCTCCTCCTGCCAGCAGGCTCGGCCAGCCACTGCCCCGGCCCCAGCCCTGGACCCCCACTTCCAGCAGCAGAGCCCCGCCATTGTCTACTCGCGCGTGGCCAAGAGTGCCAGTGCCGGCCCCTCTCTCTACCCCCAGCCAGCCGCCGCCGCCGTCACGGGTGCCAGCTCCATGCACCCGGACCCCCACCGCTCTGTGCTGGTGCACACGGGCTCCCCCTCCCAGCACACACACACACACCCCTCCATCATCCAGTTCTCCTCCGCACACAACCAGCTCTTGCGGGCCGCTGAGCCCCTGGCCACCGCGGGCCCCGAGCAGCAGCCACACATGCTCTACAGTGAGCCACCCTCCAACCAGCATTACCCCACAGTCATCCAGCAGCAGCAGCCATCCTACACCCCCAAGATGGCCAAGAGCAGGAGCCCTCCCAGTGAAGAGCAGAGCCCCAGCCTGCCTGCACGGGTCACTGTCAAACAGGAGAACCTGGACCAGGCTTACCTGGATGATGGTATGTGGAATGTTTGTCTTACCAGAAACATTTTTTAGAATTTTGCAGCTCAGCAACAACAAAAAAGTTCTGTCTAAAAACTGAAGCATTCACACCAATGCAATGTCAAGCAACTGGAAATTGCTACAAAGAATAAACTTTTCTTATGGGGAGAAATATACTAGAGATCAGAATAGATCCCAATCGCATTGTGCTCATTACTCCCACCAGCATAACATTGGTGACAATTAGCCTACATGATACAGTAAATCAATCTGTCAAAACACTTTCCTTAACCATTAGCGTTAACTGCAAGCAAAATGACTGCCGTCATAAAAGCTGTGAGATAAAAACATTCTAAAACCTTGAAACTGCAACTTGACATGTTAAATCTTTAGCAACGACTTGAAACTGCTTGCAATGACATGAAACTCCTGTCTAAAACGGTCTCATCATGAATCTTCGGTCTGAATTGCCCTTAGAAGTAGTTCCATATGCGTATGATCATCACCGTTGAGCTAGGTTTACTTTTTGAAACTCGCCCTACAGTCTTTTGTGTCAGTGGAATGAGGCATTTGCTCAGGATGTGTTTGACGGCTGCCTTTGAATGAGCCATGTTTCCAGTAGTGGAGTAAGGGCACCGGTGGGTCACCCAGTGGCATGGGAGTATGTGCCCACTCCTCAGACCGCTCTGGCCATCTCTGCTGAGTCCCTCCTGGAGCCTCCCCATGCCCCCACTCGCCCTCACACAATTGTGAGGCTGTCATTGGTTTGGTGTTTTAAACAGCCCCATCATGCACTTGGTCTTTCCCCCTCTAACTCAGGGGCTCCTCAACAGGAAACAACAGTGGCTTTTTTCAAGCTCTTGGCTTGTGAAAAAAAAACAACAAAGAAATTGGTTCTTGAACTGCCTGCTCAATCTGTTGACAGTGTTATGATGTGGAAAATACAAGTTCCATGGTAACCATTGTGAAGCGGTGGGCCGGGCAGGCGGGGCGGGGGTCCGGGGAAGCCTCCGTGTTTGTTAGTGTTGGCCAGGGGTTTCCCCTTGGCTAGCTGCCCCCCACCCCTTCTTTTGCTGCTGGGGGGAACCCGCCGGAGGATTAGACCATTTTCCACCACTGAGCACTGCCAATCTGGCATAGGAGAGCCCTATTTGCAGCTGCTCTTTCTCTCACTCTCTCCCTCTCTCTCTGGGGTGAGAGGCTGCAGGAAATGGGAAAGGGGGAGTAGAGAGGAGGGAGGGAGTAGTGGAGGAGAAGGGGGGGGGGGCATGTTTGATGGAAAAAATGAAGCAAAGCGTGAGGGGGAGAAGAAGGGGGGACTGAGCAAGTCAGAGAGATGGAATTTCTGCTGGACGGCCTGACAGGGCTTCCCTCGGTAAACAGCAACAGGCAGCCGTGTTGCCACAGCAACTGTAACACAGGCGTTGCCACAGGCGTCAGGCAGAAAAGGGGGACTACAGGGCTTTGATGTTTTTGTTTAGGTGGTGCTTCTGAGGCCCCCCTCTGACCAGAGCTGCTGCTTTGGCTGGTGCTGCTGCTTGTGCCCAGTGTTTAGCGCTGCTCTGGAAAGCTCATAAAGACGCTAATTAGGGAATTCCCTTGTTAAGCTAGCATTCCTTGCCAGTGTAAAGCCAAACAGGCACAGGGGCTCAGGCTGTTTGCTTCCTCACAGCAGAATCAAATGTTGCCCCAGCGTGTGCATGTGTGTGTGTGGGTGTGAGTAGGTGGGGGGACATGCAGGAGTGTGAGACGCAGAAAGTCCCTGATTCATTGCTGGTAGAGAGCTCTGGTGCACTGATTGCTGCAGGCTTGGAGCAACATGACGGGCTCCCTAGATGAGTCAGGGCAGATGTCAGGAGAGTGTGTGCGTGGGCCACCAGGATGCTTGTGGCTAACTTCTGCAACAGCTCCCCTAGCTTCTCACTTCGAAGGTGTGAAGTGAAATGTGTCAGTATGAGTAAGAGTGTCAGCAAGTGATTATGAGAACAACAGTCAGTACATTCTGCTTTCCCCTCTACGGCACTGAGAATGTGGCTCCACAGGACAGCATCTACACATCAATATCTCTTGAGCTGCCTGCAAAGAGGTTTCCTACTCTCCTCTACTTCTAACGCTTCTGGGCCGTTAGCGTACTATTAGCCTCTTTTTCCCCCTCTTCAAACACAAAAAAATGTGCACTTCAGCAGAGTACACTAGGCCTGAGTCTGACAGCCCATGAGGTCCCTCAGCAAGCAGGGCACAGACAACCCACTCTCAGGCTCTCAACCTCAAGCAGAGAGGCTGAACACACACCCCAGTCACATCTAGGGCCTGCTCATTACTGCTGGTCTGGAGGACAGTTTACTGTGCTGTTCAAATGCTGCATGCTTAGGAGCAATCCATAGCCTAATGAACATACAATAAGGACATAATGAAATAAAGCTGTGGGGTGGTATGGTGAACTCGGTGAACTTCTCAGAAGTCCAGCTGGATGTGGTGAAATCTTCTCAGTGTGGAATGAGTGAGTCAAACACTACAGAAACATAATCATAACATATGAATTAGATATTCCTGTAGTGAGCTGCCATGAATCTGCAGTGAAAGCAGATTACTTGCTGTGTCTGGCCAGTGAGGCAGTTTCTCACCTCGTGAAATCCTGGTGTCTTGTTTGTTTGGCAGTCAGTACTCTAACCAGCTTCACTGTCCACTGGGTGACACAAGCCTATGGGGTGGGAGTGAGTGCTAGGCTAGCCTTTCTAGAGTTAGCACTGTTCAGTTAGCACTGAAACTCCTACTATGAGGAGCCCCAATGGTGTTTCAAATATTTATGGCCTGAGCTTACTTCAAACATGACATTTACCCAAACACAGTATGATGAATGCAAAAGATCATGAAATATTTATGAACTTTCTCTCCTGCTATTTGTCTGTGTGTCCTATTAAAACTGACGAACAATCAATAATTCAGGAAGCCATTCATGACCTGGGACTAAAATAAAACACAAATATTTTACGGCCTCCATGGCGACCGCTTTGTGTTTATTATGTTAGGCAGCTGGCAAGCAAGCCAGAAGATGTGGAATGCCTGTCGCTGCCTCCTGCAGGCTACACATGTGTGTGTGTGTGTGTGTGTGTGTGTGTGTGTGTGTGTGTGTGTGTGTGTCAGGGGCTGGACTCATTGTAAGGCTGTGCTGAGGTCCAGCTCTCCCACCACTGATAAAGAGTGGCAGTGGCTGATAAAGAGTGGCAGCCACACAGAAAGGATGTGGAGAGTCAGGACGGGCAGCATGTCTCACATACTGCACATTCTTTTCCACTGAGCAGTGTGTGTGTGTGTGTGTGTGTGTGTGTGTGTGTGTGTGTGTGTGTGTGTGTGTGTGTGTGTGTGTGCTTGCACACTTGAATGTCAGAATGTGAGATATTATGTAGTGTGTCTAAAGAGAGAGAGTCAAAGAGTTCATGAGAGACTGACTAAGAGATATATGAACCTGTGTGTTCTATACACACACTGCCACAGCACTGTTACTCTGCTCTATGATGTAACTTGTGCCTCTGTGTGTGTGTGGGTAGGTGTGTGTGAGGCATCTGTAGAGGCTCATTGTAATGTAGTGTTAGTTGTAAAGTTGGTGTATGTAAACATGCAGTCACCACACAGTTGTATTGTGCCTAGGATAAAAGATTCATGGAGCAGTGTTTGGCATAAGGTGTGTCTGTGGGGTGTGTGAATGTGTGTGTGTGTGATGTGTGTATAATGTTGTGATGCAGTATACCTTGAACTCTGTTGCTATTCTGGGGGACTATAAAAGTTTCCATTTACAGTTTCCCTTATCAACATGTTGACACATACACATGTACACAATCTCCTTCTTTTTCTCTCTCTCTCTCTCTCTCTCTCTCACACACACACACACACACACACACACACACACACACACACACACACACACACACACACACATATTTAGTAGCACTTTAGGAAGTATCATTGAAACAACAGGATAGGATTGGCCACACAGTAAATGTGCACTAATCATTCCCATGGGTTGTTTGCTGTGCACTTGAAGCCTGACACAGATAGGAGCAGCTCCTCCTAGTGATGAGTTCTGGTCACACTGTCACCATGCAGCAGTAAAGATCTTTTCTGAGGAGGTGTCCAGGATCTGCCGGCCGTTGTATCTGTCATCCCCTCTCCAGAGTCCCGGACCTGTGGAGCAGATCTTGGGTCAGTGTGTGTCTGTGCGTCTGAGCTCAGTGAAGAAGAAAAACCCCTGGAGAGTTTAGTGACAGTGACAAAGACAGAGCGGAAAAAACTCAGGCCCCGTGTGTTTCCTGGCTGTTGGGCCAGGCTGGACAAACATCTTGGGTGTGCTTTGATGACAGATTCCCTCTCGAGTGTGGCTGCCCAGCACAGCTGGCCAGTGTGGGAACAGGCAGTGGAGTGTGTCTGAGTGACTGACTGCCCCTGAGCGGGTCAAGGCCAGGCTGTTGGCTGCACCATCGCCACACAATCACATGACCTCCAGGACATGGTAGAATACAACACTGTATAGCTATGAGCTTCAGGCAAGCTCCTAATATTGTAACTGCTGCTTTACTTCTCTGTGTCACCATATCACTAACAGCTCTCTCTCTCTCTCTCTCTCTCTCTCCCTCTAGTGAATGAGATCATTAGAAAGGACCTAACTGGTGTCCATGGCAGAGGACAGAACTAAAGTGAGCAGTAAGCAGACCACTGCCAACACCTCCTCCACATCTCCTCTCCTCCATCTCCTCTTGTGAGCAAGTATACGCTCACCAACAGGGGCTCCTCCTTCGGTGGGGCAGCATCTGATAAAAATGTGTTTGTTCAAGTCAGCCCTGTCGTGGCAGCTGACTCAGTGAACTTGATTGGGTCTCCAGATTTGGAAGTGGCCTTAAAAGAACTGAGATAACCATGTAGATAATCCTGCCAAAGAAAAAGTCTTAGACATCAGCAGCTCATACTGAGAAAGTGTAGGGTATTTCCTCTGGGTATCCAGAGGAAGTAACCTGTAGTTTGTAAATCTTGTTACCTTTGAACTGACATGCACAATCTTTTAGATGACATCAGTCTAATTCTTTCATCTGTGTAGTGATTGAATTCACAGGTTAAAGTCAGTGTCATGTGTCTGTCAGGGGTAGGCTATATCTGCGTCCCCCCAAAGATGGGAAGCACTGGTCTTTTGTTTTAGTCAGTCTCTGTAATCAGTAGTGTTCTGTCGAAGTGCCGATAGTCTTGATCCAGTTAGTCAAAGGCAGTTTGAAATCTCATGTGCCTTACTTTAACATTCTTGCCATGTGTTCTGTTTTTCTTGTGATAAAATGCACATTTAAAAATGCTCTTTAAGGGGAATATTTGAAATGTCCATGTACTTCATGTTACCATGTTTATTTGTTATGTGATGTTTTTCAAACTATAACATGAAAGCCCTATTTCCTGTGTGAATACAGCTAGTCCTTACTAGCAAAGAGACAAGCCTTTTCTGGACTTCTCCTTATCCTAGCATGGGAAGTCTGGGGCGAAGCGAGCACCAGACAGTCAGAATGTGCTATATTCTGTTTTGACCCTGACTCTCAGCTATGGATCATCTCTTTCTATGCAAACTATGCTCAGCTACATGCCTGTATCTTAAGCCTCTAGAGCCTGGATTTGCACTATGGCTCTAAAGGATTCTCCTTCATATGTTGCCTTTATGCATCATCTTCTTGGCTTTTGCATCTGCCTCAAGGATTGTTTTCTGTGGTGCCTTTAGAACTTGTCTTAGAGGCGTTTCACAACCTGCACTCAGAGGCATTTTGTGAGTTGTTAGATCTTAAGACAGCTAAAAAAATCATCTCAATAAAAATCTGTAGTGTTAACAAAACAGAGAAAAAAGAGGTTGTTTTGGAAAATAATTGGGTTCTTCTAACATATGTCTGGGACATTATGTACATGGAGTGTTTATAAATAATTTGTGGGGGGACAATATCAAATGAGTCAAACAAAAGCCACAGCCATGAAAGCTGAAATCTCAGTGGTCTTTGTAAGTCTGTATTGGTCTAAGCAGCATGGGAGAGATGTACTCATTGTACAGTTCTAAGTGTCTTATCAAAATAATACCATGAATGTATACTATTGACTCCTAATGTGTGCTGTAAATATATTTTTAATAATATGATGTATAAAATGTTTCTTTTTGAAATATCTAGTTTTTAGTCGAAAATGTGTATTTTTACAAACTGAATCAGTTGTTGTCTTAGTTTTATTGTTGCCATTTATCCAAAGCATAATATATGAAATGCCAAAGATAGAAACCTGTAGCCATTCTTCATTTTAGTTCCATAATATTAATATAATATCAATTTTCTTAAAAGAGGCAAATCTATATTTTTGTTTCAAACATCTTGTTTTTACATAAGAATTTTATAAGAAAGCTTCTTGTGTTTCATTTGTTAAGTTCTGGCAATTGTGCAGTTTGTTTTTAGACTACAATGTTTTCTATGCTTCATGCTTCTCTGCACTCATATGAGCAATAAATCAGATATCAGAAACATCAACTGTCCTTTCACAGGTACTTTTCTGAATTTACCATAACATATAGTTTACATTCATTCTCTGAGTAGGAAGAGGTGGTCAGGTAAGCACACAGAATGACTGTCCAAACATTCTACCAACAAAGGCCTACATAATTTCATAATTATCAAAAATTCCTAAATGACTCCAGCCTTTTTGAAGCTCTTGTAAGAGTCTTGGATTACAGCTGTAGCCCTCTAGGCAATGGCTGAAATTCAAGTGGCTAGTAGACGTTTGATGTGTGTGTGTGGTTCCTTGCTCTCCAGCCATGAGGTGTGGGTAGACACCAGGCCTCAAACACATGTATGAGTCAGCAGCATAAGCACAATCTGAGAGAGAGAGAGACCCTCTTGTGTGCTGGAGGGCTTCCCCTGAGCAGGGCCCTGGGGAGAGACAGATGTTTCCTTATTATCTGCCTGGTTCGCTCGACCGCTTTAATAGATGCCAAACAGGAGAAAGAGGCAAGTGTTCCCCCCGGCGCAGGCAGGCGGGGGAACGCCCACACCCACGGCCCCACACACCACCTCACAGCTTCACAGAAAACAACCCACCCTCAAACAAACAACAACTGGGCAGTTTGTGGCTGTGGCAGGTTGCTAGGGGACTGTGTGTTTGGGTCCCAACTGGGGTGGCAGAGGCAGGCCTGCTGAATGCACCCAATGTTCAGGAAGTCTCTCGGCATGACATCACTGAGCGGGAAAGAAAATAAGCAAATGAAACAACAAGGAGGCCCCCTGCTTCCCCTACTGCCTCTGAAAGGCCATGAGTCATGCCGCCTTCTCCTCGCTAACTTTAGCCAATCAAATCAGATGTCATAGGCCTGCATCACACACACACACACACACACACACACACACACACACACACACACTGCTCTAAGAACACAAAACATTCTCTGATGCCCATCCATGTGGAATGTCATTCATCAAACGATTGCAATGTCTAATGAGATCATATGGTAGGGCATCCAGAAAGTGATTTCATAGTCTCTCAAATACTCTGACAAGAGTGCTTCCATGGCTCCTGTGAGCAGCTCAGTATGGGAAAGTGAGTGAAAGAGTCGGTTAAACTTTTTGAATGTCAACTATGGCAATCATTAGACTGGCTGACTCATGCAGGTCTACCGGGACTAATATGGGGCATTCTACCAATTTCACCAAAATCTCCATTTGATTCTCAGAACTGATGCCACATCACCCATGCTGCATATTCCTGATTTGCCCACTTGGAAAGGGAGTTTTCTCAGCGACCGTAAAAGACATGAAAATTTGCAGTCAGTTCTCCCTCCCCTCCTGCTCTGCGGTGGACTCCAGGCAAGTCCAGTGACAAAGCCCTGTGTTTCTGCCATTATTCAGTCACTCTGCTCAATGTGAATCTGGCCCATCCGACCTGCTGAACTCTTTTTCATCTAACCCAGCACACAGCACACACATGGCTGTCTTCTGCATAAACATACACATACAGCAGGACTAAGGTGGTGTTGTCATGGTAATGGGAGTGCACAACACAGGGGCGCTTAGCAGGCCTGATTCACATAGAGGCCTGCTTGTGTAGGCTGAGTCATGCTAACGGTACACATAGCTGCGTCAGGAGCTCCACTTCAGGGGGCAAAAATGTCCTCATTTAAGACCAAAACGGCCATGGCTCACAACCAACAGTAATGGCTTGTCTCGAATGAATAATGTAATTATACTAAGGCAAATAGCAGTATATTCATTTGCACAGAGACGTTAGTCAGTTTCCTGAAGCCGAGGCAAACATGTTCTTAAAAGGCCCGGATCACCTAATAAGGGAAGTCTGATTTAACAGGTACACGTGTCTAGACTTCTAAACCTCTCTCAGTCAGAATTGTAAGATGTCAGTCTTTATCGAGGAATGCGGTACACTGGCTAACACTGCCCCCTACAGGAATTCCCCAAGACTAACACTCAAAAAATAATACTAGAGAAAAAAGTACTGCTGTCCATCTGGTAAATCATCCTCCCAGAAAACAGCAGATAAAAATGTAGCCAGCAAACCATAAAATACTGTCCTCAGCACTGTATAAATGGCATAGTCAGATAGGCTAAACCCTGCTAAAGATATCTGCTTGGATCTGGTCATGGCTGTAAAGCCACATATGGCCAGTAGAGGACACTGTCCACATTCAGAAACTGAATTCTGCAATCATACAAATCATGCACAATGAGCTGATGGGCTCGCAGAATCCTTCAGGAAACCATTTGGATGCAAGCAAGTTAACGCACAACACACACACACGCACATCTCTCTCAGTTATCATCTCGGCCACAGCAGTGCACTGAGCGTTGGCCAACTCTAATGTCATTAACTGAGCCCCCTTGCAAAGCTGGGAGGTTTGCTTAATGGGTCGTCCTTTTGAAAAGGGCTGCCCACAGCACAGCTTCTCTCACCCACGCGTGTTGGAATGCTCACATTTGGGCAGAACAATCATGTTCTTAATGTAATCCCAGTCCCCCTGCTCTGGACATACCCCAACCCCAATACACACACACAATACACACTAACACAACACAGACCTCGCACCTTTGCAGGAAAAGGCCAGTGCAGTGCTGGCTAAGGGAGAGGGCCTATGAGTTCGGCCTGTTCCGACCCAAATCCCCTCTGGCACACACTGATAATTACTTTCTGTGCGCTGGCTGGCAACTGGGGTTGTGATTTTTAATGAGCCTTTGTATCATCAAGTATTTACTTGACAGAGAGCATGTCTAAATCAGGATTCAACTGTATATGTGTGTGTGAGGGGGAGGATATATAACCTGATGCACACCCTCAAGCCCATCAGCTGCATGTTTGCCCCGTGGGAAGGCTGTGAGTCCCACTTGCTAAACCATCAGACGTCCAAACAGCCGTCACAGAGAATGCAGATAAGTGGAATGATGACTCACTCAGCTATAAGTTCATTATTCATGGTATACATATCAACCCAGCTCAGATGAGTCACCTTAAAAAAGTACCCATTTGCTTTCCTATATAAGGGTCTCCTTTAAGGTTTCTGTACTTCATTTCACTGTAAAAATAATCTCTAATGATATGGTGAAGGAAATATGTTGCTCATTGAGACATACATGTAAGCACTATTCAATTTCCATCAAGCATCTGCAGCCAAACACCAACACACACACACACACACACACACACAGACAGACATATGCACACGCACACGCACACACAATACTTTGGCTCACACCATGAGCCAATATGAAAAAGATCTCTAATCTGCCTGTCATGTCTGCTGTCAAAACAGCTTGTTACTGCAGGACTGGACTGACAGGGCAACAAAGATGTCAGTGCTAAAAGCCGGTATCCATCCTGCCACCGGCCCTGACTGCTGTAGGAGCACGTGGCCTGACAGACAGAAGGTTGAAAAAGCCTGAAGAAATGACAGCCCTGTAATCTCTGATAACACTGGGAGCAACACTGCCTTTGACACACAGAGCATTTTGTTTAGATTCTGGGGGAGAGAGAGGGAGAAAGAGAGTAGAGTAGAGTAGAATAGAGAGAGAGAGGACTGGAATTGAAATAGTATTGGCTGAATTGGTAATGTTCCATGTTATTCAGTATTGTGATGTCTGACCTCATGTTTGTAGAAGTGGCAAAATGAAATAATAATAAAAGAATTATGTGGCATGATATTACCACACAGTTTGTATAATGAAGGAAATAAATTATGTTCCATAGCTTGGACACTCTTGATAGGCATACGTTTACTTTGTGATGGGTGGGCACTTTGTTGAACTTTAAACCTACTGGTTCTGCCTTCTATTAATTGATTGGTTAGTAGAAAATCTAGTTGGAGACACCAAACCATTAGGAAAGTAATTCTGTGTCTTGTCATTAGCATGTAAACAACTTTTTTGATATTGCTTTAAAGGGACAAAAGGCAAGCCTAGGATTTTTTAAAGGCAAACCAGGCAATGTTGTGGGTAAGGTAAGTGTACCAGCTTTGTAGTCATTTTGATGGTTAAATGGCTCAATGGGGTGAATGAACCCTCTATCGCATTCCTGCCGCAGTTACAGCACATGCATTATGAGAACTGTGCCTGATATCAAATGAAACTAAAAGTGAATCGAAATTGCATTTATTACCTTGTCAGTATAACTCACTGCTTCCTGTTCTTTGCAAACAAACCCACATTGATTGGTGAGAATGCACAATGTTGTTGCTAATCTTTACTGTTGCTACGGAGCTCCCTCTACAGTTGCCATGTTTTTTTCAAACTATATCTTAAATTGTCACCCATACATACGTTTGTTTGCAAGTCTCAGAATTGGGACCAGTGATGTGATATGATCATTTTAGATGTTTGAGTGATGATAAAGACTGACAAGGTAAACACAATGTCATTAGGTTCATATATTAGTTTCTTTTGGATTCATTCTGCTGTGAGGCAATGCAGGCATCCTGCAAGTGCTGTAAATGCGCAGTGAAGCCATAGGGGGAGCCAACAGAGCCTTCATGAGATCTGGGGAACTCACAAACAGGGCTGGGTCACAGTACTAGTCTTGACTGTGCTCATGGCATTCACTGAAATACACTGCAGTAGGCTTAGGCACACAGCTCACATCCATACCCAGCCATGTGTGCTGCCTGTTTTTATGAGGGGAAAAAGCACATATCCATCTGGCTGAGCACCAGATGTCAGCTGTACCCCTGCCGTCCTCAGTCATGCCAGGCAGATCATTTGACACTAGCAGACAGTACACAGGTCACAGTGTGCAGGCAGAGATCCCTGTGGTGGACATACATGTAAGATCACATGTGCCAAGCCCAGTAGTATTTAATGAGGAGGTCTGCTGGTGGGTTTGCAGCATCTGCAGTCAGCTCTTTGACTGCCCCTCTGCTGGAGCCTACACCTACGCTCTCCAACCCCTGGAGCTGCGTTTACACCGAGACAAGACTGATTAAACACAGCATGCACCAGTGACTTTGTGTCAGCGCTATTGTGGAAAGATCCCTTAAATTATTTGGTCACTGCTGGTATTTTCTACTTTGTGTTTTGTTTCATCAGTGGTTTGAATAAATGACATGAAAGACACGACAGCTAACTGCTGTCTGTGATGTCTGAGGATTAATACTACAATGGGAGCTACATTGTCCAGCCATAATTCCTGATAACCACCTATAGACTGACTACCATGTATTGTAAAAGTGGGATAATACTCTATTATGAACTATTATGAACCTTAGCTAAAACCATAGGCAACTTATAGTCTGTCATGGTTACTACTGATTGTAATTTTTCTCCATGACCCCTGGCAGTTGGGTTAGCCCCTTGAGTCGTGGATCTGCCCAAGGTTTCTTCCTAGATTAACTGAACATAAGGGAGTTTTTCCTTGCCCCTGTTGCTCTTGGGTGCTCCTTCTGTGAAGCGCCACGAGACAATACTATTGTAAAAGGCGCTGTATAAATAAAACTGAATTGAATTGAATTGGGAGCCATCTCTTGTATGAAGGCTTAAATATTCATGCAAACCACAAAATTGAATGATATTTAATGAAAACATTGAATGATATTTAATGAATGGATGAACACTACATCTGACACCATTTTACAGAGAGATAGGTATGAATTTCACTGCACTGATACTTTAGTAGTTTTCTGTAATAATGTTCAATGGTAATTTCAACCTATGCATCCACATGATGTGCATACAGATGAGTGCAAGTTCTCTGGAGGAAACCTTGATCCATTTGTTTTCTGTACAAATTAGCTCTCCTATTTTAGCTTAGAGTTAATCATGATTTGTCAGTAGTAAGGTGGGCCTTGGTAAGGGTACTGCATGGGCACACACACACACACACACAAGGGTGACAGGAGAATGATTGTGCTAATTTACACTGTGACACAGCCTAGACCACAGAGTAAAATCATGTCCTTCACATATGTGTGCACGTGTGTGGCTACATGCAAGGCAACACGCTATTTCTACAGTAAGACAGTGGTCACATAGCAACAATACTGTATCCATAGAAACTAGATAAAACTTAAAACAAATGTATTTTTATCTCAAATGCCTCATGCAACTCACATGATGGTGTTGAAATTCTACCAAATGATATAAATTACCTTTGTCTTACACTTTCTATGAACCCAGTATTCATAAAGCTTTATAAATGCATTAATAAAAATATTACAATGCATCTTATAATGTTTTATAATGTTATAATGCATTGCAAGTCTTATAACTAATAACGGTTTACACATTCTCATTACTCATAAGGCATTATAATGTTATCAACTTAAAGTGTCAGAAAGCATTATAAAGCGGGGGCATGGCTATGTTCCCAAGGCTTTATGTTCCCAGGGCCCTGTGTTCTCAGCATCCATGAGCTTAAGTTCAATGTTCTGATGTGTAAGATGATTCAATAACTTGTGGCCAAGCAACCAACTTATTGTTATTGTGGATGTGGATGGGCATGGGAGTTTATTGCATCCTACAAAATGACACAAATTCTGTGTCAGAAATGTGGTAGGCACATTTGGATCCTTCTTTCCATCAAATTCCATGTCTGTACTTCAAACACTCTAGAGCTACCAATAGGCCAAAACATGTGTTTGTGTGTAAATGACTCACGTAATATTAGTGTTTATGAGTGTTGCACGTGCAATAGTAGTTAACTGTTTGATAGTTGATTTTAACTTGCTTGTGTACTCCCTTCCGAGTCTGAGGTGCTGCCAGTTGCCATTGTTCTACATGTTCATGTTCTACACTTTATTTGATGCATGCTATGCATTGGATTGTAGCTGGACCAAGTACCCATTAAACACAGGAGGAACACAGGGCTCTGGGAACATAGGACCTTGGGCACATAGGGCCCTGGAAACATACGACCCTTTAACTTGGGAACATAGGACCCTGGGAACATATTGATCCCATTATGGATCCCATTATGGATAAAACTTCTTTGGCCTTTTGATACTAGGGAAACATGCCACTTTACTTATTGTCTGTAATAGTGCCTTATTGACTTCCATGAGTAAGTATGTGTTCCTCTTACTTTACTTTTTTAGTTAGGGATGGTGCATGGTAAATCATCACTTCTCATGGGTCTTTTGGTAGGTACTGCCTCTGCTATTGACCCCAGCCACTGACCATCCCTGCAGTGGTGCTGGGTTGCCATGCACCATCCCTTAGTTTGCTGCTATAGCCTAGTGCCGCCACAAAACCATCATGTGTCATGCCGTACAACTCTCTTTCTCTCTCTTACCCTCTCTCTTTCTTTCCCCTCTCTCTCTATACTTATATATATATATAACGCCCACGCCCATGCTAGGCCCGACTCCCTTTCCTTGAGGCTTTGTGACCGCCCCCCTCACAATGGCACTGTCAAATGGACCCTTATTGTTACCCCCATGACCCATCCCGTGACACTTCAAGTTGTAAATGCTTATAGATTATATTATAAGTACAGTCATGAGAATATATAAATAACTATGAATGCTAATGTCATTAGTTATAAGTCTTTATGAAAGCGTTAAAACTATTTATGAATGTGTTTATAATGCTTTATGAATACTCTGCTCATAGAAAGTGTTACCAAACTCCAACAAACACCATTCTGCTGTGTTTTTAATGTGTTCAGCCATACTGTTCCAGATAAGCTGTAGGCTGCCTACTGACAAAGGCCACAACTCAGAGTGTAGATGCTATACTACAGAGACCCTGTATAGAGTTTGTAGTGGTTGAAAGTCCAACTTGTTGGTGGAACTAAGTCTCTGAGGAAGTGTGTAAGGGGGGCATATATCTCCAGTGACACCCCAATTGCTTGGAGACTGCAAGCCATGGCCACAGCACCCTGAGTGAACAGCCCTGAGTTTGCAGCCATGAGGCCTGTCTGTGCTGGGCAGTGCATCTAGACCATCCATGTGTACCTCTGTTTCTATTCTAACATGTCAATTAATCTCTGTCTAGGATGGGTAAATAAATCAGGCCATTTCTTTGGAATACTTATTTCTGCAGCATGTGAAATACACTGTCTAATGTATAGTGTCTAATGAACTAATGAATAGTGTATATGTCTAAACAGAAAATATAGTGTGTCACAATTATTTTGGAAGAGATGGATGGGGAAGGTGTGATTTGTTTATAATTAATCATACTACAATGTGTTCATCTTCTTGCCTTGTTTGATTTTTTGAGGCATCATTTTGCTCTGTTGTGTTGCTCTCTGAATACAAAGCATGTTGAGATCATTGGAATTCTGCTGAAGGCAGGATGCTGCTGCTCACACACTGAGGACTTCTGATGAACCCTGAGAGGAGGAGGGGGTTCCATTTTTCAGGAAATTTCAATCAGTCTGCCATTTCATCAAAGTGACTAAGTGGCACACAAGTGCACAAATGTAGTATGAATAATAAAAAGAATAATCTATTCTCTTTTGATCCCATGAGGGAAAGAAATACACAAAGTCTAACAACCCTTTCCATAATGAATGTGTTCGAGAATAAACCTGAGAAATTCAACATAATCCTGAAAAGACACAAACCTCTGCACATCTGCACATTTCATATCTGATATTATACTTATATAAGCTAAGAAGGGGCAGAGGGATAAAGTACATCAGTTGTAAAGGGCTGTGTTGATTGACATAAATATTTATACATACACATACATACATAATATATGTATGTAAATAATGTATTGCACAAAAAAATTCTCAGTGGAGGTCAACCTAATTTTTTGTCTAAAAGTTACATAAAACAGGATAAATTCCTCACTGACGTGTTTGGTTGCGCCATGCAACATGTAATTAGAAAATATTGGGATTAGTGTTTGTTCTCACTGTGTGTAATTTCTGCAGTGTTCAAATTAGTGGCTTTCGAGCATCAGCCTTTGCATTGCACACGCACACAAGTACACACACTCACACACACATTGCCATAATAGTGATGTAAGGCAAAACGGCTGTGGTGTAGCATGCCTGGATCGACCCATCCAGTTGCACTCTCAGATGTCTGCCACTGACACAAAGCTACAATCATGCTGTCACTGGCAGGATGAATAAATTGAGATGAGGGGACAGGAGCTCAGCTCGCTTCCTTTGCTGAAGGGGGAATGGGGTGGGCTGGGGCACTGCTGATGAATGCTATTGTCACAATGCTCACATGCCAATTTACCATGAAGAAATGAGGTTTTGCCTTGTAGCCATATCCAGTTAATTCCAGTGCACTCTGCACTCTTGAGCAAAATTTTATTTTACTATATATACTTTTAGATTTAATACACTGTCACAACTGAATTCCATTGATTTCTTCTCAAAAAGCACATCAAAGGAAGAGGGGCTCAGACACTCAGTGGGAAAGCATCTGATAGAAATGCTGAGGCACACAGCCTGCATCACAAACTCTGCCCTCTAATCTTGCCAAAAAGCAGAGCCTGCCTAGAGTCATCATAGTGTTTACATTTACAGTAATAGCTACAGCCATAACAACAACTTGGTTTTCATCCAACTCAATCCAAATTTGCATATTTGAAGAGCATTAATGAAAATCCAGCTTGTGGCAGTGTGAGTGTGAACACTATCCTCTGTATCCAGCAGACAGTGCTAATCTTCCCTCTCCACTCCTCATGCTCAGTAGACATGCTCCCAGTCAAGGGAGGGCTTGCTAGAGTTGGGTCAGAAATGAACAACTAAGACTGTCTGGACCCCTTTAATGGAGACACCTGATAATGCAAGAGTGCTTAAGCTTGAGATTACTACCCATGAAGGTAAGGAGTAAAAGAACAAAGTAACAAAAAGTGTCAGGGATGGCCTTTGTATGTACTGCTTGCATATTTACAAAATACCCATCATTCAAACAGCAGCAACAAAATAATAATACTACTCTGTAGCAAGGGGTAAATAAGCACACTTTTAAATAATAATACTACTCTGTAGCAAGGGGTAAATAAGCACACCTTTAAAACAATTTCAGGTCTGATAGCCTATTCCCATGATTCAAGATGAGCCAAAACTCATCAGCAGTAGTCCAGGCAGCATAGCGTTCTCTCCACTTCATCCTTACAACAGCTACTTCATCTGGTCATCCTCACACTGGTTCATCAGAAGCATTCGTGTTTTTGTGTTAGTACAAACACAAACAAAGTACATGCCTGTAATACATGCCTGTATTTTGTAATTATGCAAACATTACTCAACATGTGAACATTAAGGCTCAACTGATGTTTTATAACATCTGTGGTGGAGAGGAGTGCACTGAACAAACTGTTAACCATAACGGATAATGATAAGCACCCTCTCCATCACACAGAGGTCAGACAGCGAAATGTCTTCTCACTCAGACTTCTCCAACTCCGCTGTCATAGGGACGGATATAGGAAATCTTTCCTGCCAGATGCCATCACACTTTACAATGACATCTGCATCTCTGGTAAAGGGTCAACAAATGCCTCCCCAATCCTGGAGTTGTACTAGGTTCATTGTACACTGAATTTTACCTGTTCACTGTGCCTCACCAATTATTGCACCTTACTCTGCCTACAGTACAATGCATACTATAAAAATGTATGTGTGTGTTTGTCTGAAGTGTCCCAGACTGGACAACCTATCTGACACATCTGTTCCCATGTGCATTTCTGTACCCATGCCTCTCTACTTGTGCACCTTAGCTGGTTTACCACATGTTATTTATTTGTATTTATTTTAAACCTTTATTTTTTATTTTAAAATTTTCTTTACTACACATTGTATTTCAGACTGTATATAACACTTCATCTTGTATATTTTCTTATTATGCTCTTTCTTGTCTTTGTATTGGTATTGTGTCTATCTATCTATCTATCTATCTAAAATGTACTATTTATGAATTAATAAAATTACAAAGTTCAAAGTCCATCCTTGATACCTTTTGTTACATCGTTCTTGCACACTCCTTACCCAGTAGTGTACTTCATGGGTCATAATCTAAAGTGTTACCAGGAAAGTCAGTATGTGAGATTTGTTTTAGAAATATTCCGCAGTGATGTGGTGGTGATTTTTTCAGGCTGATATGACATGGAACTATACTCTCATTCTGGCGTAATAGTCAAGGAACTTTGCTCCCATACCATGGGCGCAGTGGCAAAATGATATCATGCAGCATCTGAAAATAGTCCCCCCATGTCTCCATGGTTGCAATACACTCTCTTTGTAAGCCACTGATCTAAATAGAATAAGTGAAGTTTATGTATATAGATATATATGATAGTCACGTTGGTTAGCCTATTTAATCGGAAGCTGGCCTACTAGGGGACTATTTTCAGGTGCTGTGTGATACCGAAATTCTTTGGTCACTTTTGAACCACATGGGTCTGAATTATCATTTCATCTCTAAGGGGCTCTCTTAGTTGCACATGTACAAGTACCCAAAATATATAAATAGATTGCCCTTGTGCACTCTCCTGGAGCAAGGCTATAGGGAGAGGCTTTTGTAGGGACATTCTAAAATGCTTAAGGTGAAAGAGCTTAACATAGCTTAATGTCCCAAAATGGCAACCAGTTATCACCACGTTTCTTATGGACATCTTATGGATCATTAGTCATGCCAACTCTCCCATATCAAAACCAAAACCAATATTAACACATGTAGAATTATGAGAGTTCTACATGTGTTTTCCTTCTCATAGGCATTCATTGTAGCCTAAAGATCTGTTGCCTTAAAACCGCAGACTACCTGGAATGGACTTACAAAGCACAATCCACTCCACCCCCACCATTTCTAATTTGCACTTTTATCACACTCTTTCCAATTTCAATCATGTCCTGCCATGTTTCAATCATGTCCTGTTGGTTTTTAGGTTTTTAATTGTGTTGTAACTTGAATGTTAATCCTCTTTCTTTAAGTCGCTTTGGATAAGAGCATCTGCTAAATGCATAAATGTAAATGTAAAAGCTCTGCTCCCTCTGACTCCCGTGTAATTCGAACACTGCTAGCGAGATGCTAGCGGGCTAATGAAAATCAATAATCTATAACCTGAAGCTAAAAGCGACTGAGATAACATCTGGATAGAGTGGAGAAAGGTGCAACTCCATTGTTTAACTCTAGGGGAGGTGGGAAATAGGGTTGCCAACCTTTCCGTAAAATACGGATCCATATTTGGAAGATAAAAGACGTGCTCCATCTTGAACACATACATAAAACACTTTGTTCCATATTTTCCCCAATGAAGTGATTACAAAAACCCTGACATTAAGAGTACAGATAAAACTACCAATGATGGTTTGTATGTGGACCCCCACCCCCAAAAGTTGGCAACCATGGGATATGAGTATATTGAAAAAAACATCTAAAAGTATGTAAAACCCTCCAACAGCAGACCTATAGGTTTTGATGGGCAGGGGCCTCGCCTTGGCAATCCTGCACTAACTCCCCACTGCACACACACAAACCCAGCATAACACACACACACTCACACACAGCACACAGGTGAGGACCCACGTGACGCAGACATAGATGGAACTGATTAAGCCTGAGTGGGACCCTGTATCGTTGTTTCACTGTTATATCACACTGCAACAGTTTTGTGTTTCCTCAGAGATGGCCTATCTTGAGACACACTGTGGTATGTTAAGGGCTTGTTTATTTGTGTATTTAGATATTTTTATAACCAGATATTTTTTATCTGTTTGTTTTTTAATTGCTCATACACATATCCAGTGATATCCACAGAATGTAGCATTTAAATTATCCATTTGAGGTGACTAAAACTCAAGGCCCAAACAGATAAGAAAATATGTGTTTATAATAATCTAAATACAGCCTAACATGGGCCAAGTGCAATAACCTTATGGAAGTCCCCAGCACTACAAGTTGAATGCTTTCAGTCGTTGGTCTGAGAAACAAGAGTCAAAGTATGTTTACTGTTTACATTAGGCCTTACCGATCTGGCAGAGCACTTCCCACCACTATGGTGATTTTTAATGGCCATTTGTAATGTATTGTGTGAGTAGTTTTGTGTGCTCACTGATGCATGAGTTAGGCCTGTGTGTGCATATTTCACGGCACAATGATTAATGTTACCAAATGAACTCAGAGAAATCCAGTGACAACAGTGGCATTATCATGTACTGCCACACACATTGAGACACCAAGATCAATACGCCACAGGTACCTTTTCACCCTTCAGCAAACCCCTCCCAGAGCACTACTCGCCTGCCAGTAATGCCTTCACTGTGGACAATTGGTGACACTCTCATAGCTGTGTGTCCATATGAAATTGGTTGGGCATTTGATGATGACTTAGAATGATTTTCTGCACTTGATTTCTCTATATTTTCTTAACTACAGGTCAGTGGTTACTTTCAAAAATTTCAACATATTGTGAAAACAAAAATGTCCTCTGCATCTGCAACAAGCACAGCAGAGGGTTTCAGGGGGCCACCCACTCTCATGTAAATGATATGGTTGAATATTAAGATTTCTGCTGTGCAGTATGTTTAGTTTGTTTATTTTACCCGTGTCATTTAAGAGCTCGTTTCCAAACAAAGCTCATTATTTACATGAGTGGCCTGGCACCTGGTCTGCTTGCCACAGCAGATGGATGATTCTGTGCTTCAGGGAGAGAATGCTTGGAGAGGTCCACAGGCTCAATGCTTTCATAGAAGTGGAGGCTTAAGGTTGGAGAGTTGGTGGCAAGCATGTACATTTGGGAAATAGGATTTTTATGTACCAGTGAGTTTTAGTTCTGAACAGCATTACAGGTAGTAAATGGGTATGATATATGCCCAACTTCTTTCTCTGCCCAGCTTCTTTCTCTGAGCAGTTGCCCTGCTCCACAAATAAAACCCTAAATAGTAAATGATGTAAGAGTTCTGGCATAATGTTTTTTATTTCATGTCAGTAAGCATGGCCACATCACATGTCCATGGAAAGGACTAAATCCACTGGAAAGCCAGAGCTACTGTGATGGGAATCTGTGATGGGAATGGCATGCTTTTTGGAATGTCACCAACCCGTGGGATAAGCTATCCCTTGGGATGCCAATAATAACTCAACTCTTCCAACTTGAGCTCACAAAACACTGGGATGTGGGAAAGTGTGTGGTGGTATGGGAGTCATGCGTTGTTAAGGTGAGCTTATCCAAGGTTGGACTGCATTGACAGGGAGAGAAATATCTTCCTCTGGCTCTTGTGTCAATCTCACCTTTATTTACTGTCCCCCTGAAGCCAGAAAATTACATATCAATCTTTTCTTCAAAATTGCACATCACTCAACAAACATACATGACCTTGGTCTTGTACTCTGAAAGTGAGGTCAACATGAAGCAGTCAGCCTATATGACAGGGAGAGCAATATCTATGGATCTCTGTTAGCTGCTGGGGTTTTATGCTCCTGGATTTTGGCTCAAGTATTTTGTCATTAGTCCTGAGGCATCCACAGAGAGACACAAAAGCCCTGGTTTGCTGACTGCTTGAGAATGCAAACTGGATATCAGTTCTAACAAATCACATTGCCATTCTTTCATGAGTTTTTTTTTTTTTTGCCAGTTTGTCACTTGCACAAACAAAGATCAGGTCTTCACAGTGTCACAGCCATTTCCTTTAAATGTCAAATGTCAAAAATAATTTCCATAATAATAATAATATAACACTGAGAATGGGTGTTTGAAACAGCACACAAAGACATATCCCTTTACCCTTGATGGTAATAGTCTTACATGCAGTTTTTTTTTACCTGGTTTTGTGGTCATTCAGCTTCAAATCCCAAAGCTGGGATGTTAGAGAAATAGACAGAGCAGTGTTTAAGATTGCTAGAG
The DNA here is from genome assembly GCA_027481765.1 of Tenualosa thibaudeaui. Lineage (NCBI taxonomy): Eukaryota > Metazoa > Chordata > Actinopteri > Clupeiformes > Clupeidae > Tenualosa > Tenualosa thibaudeaui. The sequence continues at coordinate 1,764,415 of JAIFZK010000005.1, forward strand.
AATCTGAATAGTAGAATTATGAACTTGATGATTTAGGCTCACTTATTTATGATTTAGTGCTCACTAGTTCAGGTCCATCTTGCATCAGGGACAAAAGGCGTCTGACAACAATGCCCCCACTCTCTCAATTTCACCAAAACTGTGGCCTTTGCACCAGCACAAAACCACCAAAGAGAACAGCTACAGGAAAAGAAGACTGGATAAAGCCTGTTGAAAGATGACTGTCAACTAGACCTCCTCATCAGACATCATGGTAAACTGTCTCAGGCCAGATCTGATCCTGTCGCCAGCAGTGCAAATGTGCTTTTGATGCATTGAGAGGTTGTTGTTTAGGCACTCACACAAAAAAGGTTCAATTGAAAAATAAAAAAATGGAAAGCACATGTTGCCAGTGGAGGCCGTCTGCCCTTCAGAGCTTCAGTGGCCATGTCAGCTGAGACATGAGATAACAATTGACTCAAAAGAAAGGACCAGGCCTGGCAGCAAGATGACCATTGGCCAGATGTAGTGGTAAAAGCAGAGGGGGGCACCCACTGCCTAACTCTCTGGAACCATTGGGAGCTGATGAACAAAACAGTGGGAAGGGAGGATGCCCATCTAATGACCTCAGTGAGGCATCCACCCTTAACCTTTAGAGTAGTGAAATCTTAATGCAGAAGGGAAAAGAGTTTTTTAACTTAGAAAATCAAAATCGTCTATCATTTAATCACTCGGAACTGGCTCCAGTGTCTCCTTACTGTCACTGAAAAGGTCAAAAGAAAATATGTCTTGACACCTTTAGTACGAATACTCTGCAGAAGAGGTAACTAATGAGTTGTCAGCACAGGACCACCTGTTTTTTCAGTCTTGCTAGAACATTGCCAAATTGCTTTGTTAAGGCTTGATTTATGGCTGAAAACATTGCAGACATTATTTTTCATCTGTGCTGTTTTTACTAAATGAACAGCACGCTACAGATTTTCTCTTTGGTTGAACAGTATTATTATAAGTTGCAACAGAAAGATCCTGATGTTTTCACACCAATGAACAAGTAGCCTTTTCAAGGATTTTTTTTCATTGTCACGTAGGCCTAGAAATACAAGGTGTAAGAAAGGCGAAATCAATCAGCATGGGCATGGGCATGGTGGGCAGGGTTAGGGTGATTGCCTGGGGCTGTGTTGGGTGGTGTAGTGGAGGTGGGGGGCAAACAGAGTGTAAAGGAAGTGATGATTGATCACAAAAAACAAAAGCGCACATCAGGGAGCAGGAGCCAATGTTGGGGAGGATGAGAGTGTGTGTTTGGTGGCGGTGCATTATGTGTGAGTGTGATGTTTGGTATGCCAGTGGTTGGAAAAGAGGGGGATAGAATACAATGCATTGAAATCACTATGCACAACATGTATGGTGTATGTGCATGGTGTATATCAGGTTTGTAGGTTGATGGATGTTGGAGTGTAATCAGTATGTCAGGTACATGGAGGTAGCATATGGAGGTGTATGTGCAGTAAGATATATAAAATGATGCTAGCATGCTAATAGCCTGGGAATTATGGGTTTGAATCCCGACTGCCACCGTTGTGCCATTGAGCCACTGAACACTAAAATGCTGGAAATTGGGAAATGCGGGAAGTTGGCCCTGATGTAACTGTTAGTTGACAAAATGTCACTTTGGATAAGCGCATAAATGTAATGTAAATGTTATAAAAGCACCAATGATCAACTTGCTATTCCCGACCTGATAATAAAACCAAACCCATACATGCAGACTGATTTATCCCAGTCTTCAGTCGGTGGCTCAGTGGTTGACCTGATCAATGCATCTCATCTAAATGTCATCACATCACAGTGATGTGTCTCACCATTTGGGTCTAGATCGATGGGGCTCTTTGGTCCTTAGCCAAAAAAGTGTCACAATAAAATATAAAAATTGCAGTGAAGGAGAAACAAGTAGTATGCAAAATAATTGATTCAGTGTCCAAAAAGATAAAAAAAGATTTTACACAGTAGATTTAAGGTTAAGTGAATCGATCCATAGCTCTGTAGTTTCACACTGCTGAGTGCTGTCGGTAGGAATGAACGACAGAATTTTCGTACAGTGTATGACCAAATAGCAAAATGACAGCCAACGCTAACTGATGAGAGCAAGGAAGTTTTGTTTTCTTATTGCCCCATCAGTTAGCTTTGGCTGCCAGTTCGCAAATTTGGTCTACATTGTACCAAATGCTGTGGCTCTTATACCTACCGACAGTACTCGGCAGCTCAAAGAACAGGGATGTGGGCTGATTGAATCCAGAGCTTTCCTTTAACAATTCAAAGAATGAAGAAACGAGCTTGGTGTCTGCCACTCAGTTTTTCATTCTAACAGCGCAGGCTTGAAAGTCTCCTCTTTCAGAAGAACTCACTGAAGTTAATCCATATGTGTTGATCTCATCAGCTGGTGCGGTCTTTGACGTTCAGACATTGATGTGCAACTCTGGGAAACCCTGGACCTTCTGCTTCTCGTAGATAAAACAAGGGTCCTTATAGGGTTACTCTTCAGTACATTGTGTATGCCTGCCAGTATGTCCTCTAAATGAACCGTGCTTTAATCATCTGACTTTTCCCTGCAGCTGATAGAGTTCTGTTGTTTAAGGAATGCATTTCACAGGGTTCAAATGACAGGTGAGACAGAGGCAGAAATCATGACAAACCTCTGATGCCTAATCTTTACAGCACAACATAGCTCCCAGTTAGTTTTATTGACAGTGAACATTATTTTATTTGCAACAAACAGTTGGTTCACCATCAGCGTTTACAGAAAACGAATCAGGATAATTATGAAAATGGATATCTAAAAGGGGTCTAGGAATCACTGGCTACACCCCTTTGAAAATATCAGCCAGACAGAGACATCTCATAATTATTAAATAATCCAGTGTTTCTGATTATTGGCTTCTGAAGAAGTGCTATATATATTGAGACTTGCTGTTACCAGCGATTGACGTCAGTAGGTGCCAATGAAATTTTGGCTTCAAGTTAAGAAAATAACACTTTCAGCAGATGGTCAGCAGCCTGTCTGGGTGTGAATGAAGCCACCAGCATCAGTACTTCTGATCAGCTCAAATACCAGTTTAATTGATGTGAAGTTATTACTTCAAATATTATTTTCAAACATTTTTAAAGATTTTCACATAGATCAAAGCACATAGTAAGACATTTCTTCCTCTGACACATTCAGAAAAAATTATATGTTTATGTTAACCCATTGTCTAATGGCATAAGGATTTGAGTTGTCTAAAGCGCACCCCTCCAAAACCAAGGGTATACCAGCTCGACAGCTGAAAAATATAAGGGAGAGCAATGGAACTTGCGATAAAAAAAAATTGCAAAAAATGTTGGAAAAATAGCTATAGTTTTAAAAAATGTAAACCTATCAGTGCCACAGTCTGCCGTGGGACTAATTTCATTTAGAAACAGAAGTGACAAAATCTATGAAGCACTGCTATCAGCTGAGATGACAGCAGCCCAGCCAGCAGAGTCATGCTGTTGAAAAAAATATGACATAATGACATTTTTGTAGACACAAAACCACAGTATGAGTCTCAAGTAGGGACGATCATTTATAGTGCAATAATATGCTTAGCAAGCCAGTGCCAAAGCCATGTTATAGCACATGGCATTACAAACATAAGGTGGATTAGGGCATCTCAGACTGAAGCATGGCCCAGAATCAGCCAGGACAAGGTTGCTGTATTGTTGATGGTGTTCAGTGTCCTCTCTGAGCCTTGGGGTCCTGAAGTGACATGACTGGTCTTGTGGGTTTATTTTCATCTTTTTACTGTAGGCATGAAGCAAACAAATATACAACAACCCTTATCCCACCCAACCCTGTCACAGTTTTACTTACTAGTAATACTAGTAAGTAATGTAATACATTCTCAACACATTCACAGCAGTTAGACTGATACATACGTACAGCTGGCTTGGTGTTTGAGCTCATGTCTTAAAGGATCCGTCAGGGACAGTGAGTGACAGCACTTGTCATCAGTCTGATTCATTGTATAGTTGGGAAACTGATTACTCATATTGTTGAGGACATGGATAGTGCTGTGCATCTTTTTATTCACACCATTATCATGTATTCACATTTGGAAATTTACATTGATAGTTTTTGCAGCCACTACACAATAACAATAATAAGTAATTTTGTATCCTTTCTCTCTTGTACTAAAATATCTACCTATATCTAAGATCTAGCTAAATATCTAGCCCTCAGATAGCTCCAGTGCCAGATGATGAATGTCTGCACTGAGGAGGGAGTTTTGCACAGGAAGGAGTGAAAGTCTGCAGAAATAATGGAAAGTGCCTTTTGGCAGAGGTATGTGTTTGCACAGATGTTACCTTCCATTCATTTGACTGAGGGACATTAGAGACACTGACGAAGGAGATTAAATACAGATCACCTAAATGATACCCAGACTGCATTATCCCTTGATTTTGGACATATTTAAACCTGGCTATGACCTGATTTCATAGAGCTTGAACAGAACGCAAAGTGCTTGAAACAACCCAGGCCACTAATAATTTAGAAGAGATTTTAATTGGTGTGAAATAATGGTGTGCCCTGCACTGGAAAAAAATAATATCATAAAGCAGTGTGCATTCACAGTCTGATTATTATCCCTTTGTGTTTACAACCATACAAAACTCTACCAGAGCATGCTTTTCAAACTCCAGTTTTATGGAGTTTTTAGCTTCATGTTATTACTTCTTGCCTGGGCAGTGAAGCCAGAAAATGTTAATGGCCGTAGACATACTGTGCCAACATCACAAAATATTAAATTACTCTGTAATTTCATGTAATTTTCAAAAACTAGCCACCTAAAAAACTGTGCCCAGAGATAAGAAGCTGAACATGCCTGAGGTGAAGTGCATGCAAAGCTGTAAATATTGCATTGTTACGTCCCTTATCCAAACACTACCCATCACTCTCAAACACAGGGATGCATTTCTGGCAGTAGAGTAGATCAATTTGGTCATTTTCATCATTCTACCTTACATTAGTCACTAGTGCTCAGTAAAAGCTGTGTATTCATTATATGAATATAAACTGAATGAATAATGTGTTGGAGAGACCTGCAGGCATAAGGGTGGATTAATCAGATTCGAGTTTAAACTAGTAAAATAGACCGAATGAGAAAACAGCCCCTAGTGATGTTGTTTTCTGTTGTCTGATCAGCTTTTATTTATTTATTTGTTTGTTTATTTATTTATCTATCACATGATGAATTCATGATGAGTTTGATTGGAATTTCATTGAAACAGTTTCTGGATTAAATGAACATTATACATTTTCAGTGTCAGTGTGTATTTGTGCTGGTTGTCTCAGTTGGAGTCCAGTGACACACACACACACACACACACACACACAGGCATGCACAAATCAGTGGTCAGAGAGGTGAGGGGTGCTTTAGAAGTCATACTGAGAGCCTGTCAAATAATGGTCAGAAGAGACAGAGATGGGAGGGAGAGAGAGAGGGAAGAAGCAGAGCAAGAGGGTGAAAGAGGGAAGAGAGATGGGGAACTAGGGGGAAGGAATTATTCCCACTTCCTCAATGCCGTGGCTGGTTGCTATGGATTTTTCTCAAAAGCACTTAGAATAATGGCACGTCCCACTGCTGATGTCAGACCTCAAGTGCTGTGTGTGTGTGTTTGTGTATGTGTGTGTGTGTGTGTGTGTGCGCGCGCGCATATGTGTGTGTGTGTGAGAGAGTGTTTGTGTGTGTGCACATGTGTACGTGTGTGAGTGAGTGAGACACATGCATACACCCATAGACAGAAACAAGAGAGAAAGAGTGTGTGCACGTTCAGAGGAGAGCAATAAGAAAGAGAGGGACAGAGAGAGAGAGAGGAAGGGGGATGGAAGGAGGGAGGAGAAAGCAGGAGGCGGGGGGCTATAGCCTGTTGATCATCAAATGAGCCACTAGTACTCGGCATGCTTTGCAACACTCTCCCAGAGACGGCAGCAGAGTTGGTGCACACAGCTTTGGCTGCTTTCCCTTCCATATCCCACCTCTTGCTATCTTCCTTGCACATGTTCAGGAGTCATTCGGGATTCATTCCACCTGCCCAGCTCACCTGGCAAGCCTAATGAATTGGTTAATTGATGAAGTGATGAACTGATTCATGTCCACAGTGAGTATACCATTGCAGTCTTGTGTTTGCTTCTGCATTCTTTGCATTCAGATAAGACAAGACTTTATTCTGAGCTCTGTTTATGAAATAGTGTAATGATTTGGTGAAAGACCAAATGCAGCTGAAAAGAATTAAATGCTGAAGCAGCTGTTTGGTATGCAAAATGCCTACAAATAGGTTCAACTTTCTGTGTTTCATGAAACCACTGCAGAGTCTAGAACTGTACACTCTCATCATACCTGATGTATAGTTTAACGTTCTAAACGTGTCTTATGATGAGAGATTTTCTACCATCTGATTGTGGATATTAAATGTGCACAACATGGTCTGATAAGATCCTCACTTTATAGCTAAGATATTGCGTTCCCTTCCTCTGTAGTATTTGTTTGGTCTTTCCATCTTTTTATTATTATTATTATTATTTTTATCTTACTTTTCAATGTCCAATTTCCAACCTTCTGAGAAAGTCTGTGCTTGTTTGTGGAGGTGATTGGTGGCACACGCACAGGGCATTGATTGCAGAGCAGATTTCAGATATAGCTGGATGACTCGCCTCTCCAACTCCGTATGGAGGTGGTGCTTGTGCACCCCAGATGAGTATTTTTATCACACATACTGTATATCTAAATGTAGGACCAGCTGGTTGACAAACATATTCCATTTGCTGTCAGTTTGATACTTCAAACTGATCTACTGAAAAGGTCTGTTTCACTGGTATTGCCACTGTGAAGTCTTTCCTGTAGCCATGTTTTTTGCACACAGTATTGTTTACAGAATTTGGTTTTTACAATGTGTTTATTTACTGCACTTATATAACAACAAAAAATACGTTCGGCATATTCAATACATTTGATCATTTGCTTTGCACATTCATTTGCTTAGCCGTACATTTACATCATGAAATAACCATTTGTTGAAATATGGGATGAGGGACGACTATCTGGGATTCAGTTCCACAGCCCACCTTTGGCATTTCTGGAGCACATTACACAACTTTTACTCATAATCTCATTCTTGTGTCTAGAAAGCATTGCAGTCGAAGATAGCAAGGTCCATAGTGCTGTTAACAACATTATTAATGACATCATGCAGCATGCTGATGGGGAGAATAATCCTATGGTTCAGTAAGAAATGTTACATTCAGCTGGGTGGTGTTCAGGTATGCATATAGCAGGTCAGTCTTGTCAAACAGCAAAAATCCATGGACAATACTTATAAGTACTGCTCCAAAGAGCTTGTTTCAGGTCACTAGCCCTCTGACTATGTTTGCCATTATAACTACTGAACCAAAGAGCTTGATCCAGTCAGCTCTCTGACTACGTTTGCCATTGATTGCTGGAGCCACCAATTCTAGAAACAGTAATATGTATTCATTTAGACCACTGGTTTCTTGATTCTGCCGGGAATCTGCCACATGGATCAGGCCAGACACACCTAGCAGTCCATTTCCAAATCACCAAGAACCAATTACAACCACTTATCCAGCATGGGAGGGGCTTCATATGATTCCTAACCAATAAAGGCATCTGAGTGACTGTCTATGGTTAAACTATGGACAAGTATTTTCCAAACTGAGTAAACAACTACAGTGGTTTACATGAAAGTTGAGTTTACGGATTATTCCAAAAAGTTTTGATAAGAGCAAAGTGCTTCCTTTCATGATGGTTATGCCCGTGGACATGGGAGGTCAATCACATGTTGCCAGATCCCACATCAGCAGTGCTGATGAAGACTGGGACAATGAATGTGGACTGAGAAGCATTCTCAAGAAGCTCAACTCATTTGGAAGTAGGAAATACTAATAATATTTACAATTGCAAAAATAATGGAAACATATTTGATTAGAAGAGAATCCATCATCATCATGCCACTGCATGGGGTCATGATATGTAGATTTCACCTCCTTTTCTACCTCCTTGCCTCCTAAGAGATTATTGGTACATACATTGGGGGGGGTACAGCAGTAATTGCATTTCAGCGTACACATTTTGCATACACACACATACAATATTCATTTTCATATCCTAGTACATTTATTTTCTTTTTGGAAAACCAGCACCTTTGTGAAAAAGCATTCACCCAGTGATTGTGATAAACTTGTACAATGTAGCCCTTGCATAAGTTTATATTTCTTAATCTCTCACTCTCGTTAAAACATTCCTAGTGCAGTACACCAGCATAATATTTACACAACTGCATAGTTGACATTTCTAATGTTATGCCTTTCACTAGTTATTCAATAATATTTAAACTCGGCTGCTTTATGTGTTTGATTACAGTAGTCTTTCAGCAAAGCGGTCATAAAACAAAATGTTTTGGGGAAAAAAAGCTTTTCAAGTAAAGTGCTGGTGTCATCTTCAAAAAAGACAGAAACATGCTGTAATGTAATTAGACTGGACTGGGATTTGCCATCTGAATGCCCTCAGTAGAGCCTCATTAGTTCTAAATGTCCAAGTGATGTTAGTCTTAGAGGGGATTCTCATCATTTACCAGCTTCAGTCACTGGCTTCAGAAGACAACTCACTGGATGATGACAGCTTTCCTCTAGCCATTCCACTTGGTGGCATAAGCAAATAATGAGAAAATAATAATAACTTGCACCATTTTTTGATGGAAATGATTTTTTGTTTGCCCATGTTGAACTTGATAATTAAGCAAAGAATAGTTGGGTGGTAGTTACAATATGTAATATGGGTGTAATAAGAAGTAATAATGAAATGGAGGTAACACTTCCTTCAAACCCAGTATTCATAAATCATTATAAACAAATTCATAAATGTTTATGAAATATCCTTAAAGCCAAATAACTGTTTACACATACTCATAACTACACTCATAAAGAATTCTGAAGTTTTACATCAGATTAGGGGCTTTTGACTCATTATAAGCATATAGACAATGCTATAGCACCTTATGGCAATAATGATATCACTGCCATCATCTAAAGACCAAAGAAGCTTTATAATACACTTCAGGCTGGAAAGGCTTATAACAGCATAATGCTGTAAGAGTGCTATGTATGTATGGACATGTATATATAGTTATACAATATATACTAATGTTACTGGTTATGAGGCTTTATGAAGGATTTATAACCTTTTATGAGTGTGTTTAAAATGGGTTCATATTGGTCACCATGATTAGTCAGTGTGTTTAGTCAGTCTTACATTCTCTTTCTTCCATAATGTGGTGGGCGCAAAGGTTCCATTTCCCAACTGCATGGTAAGCCTACCTACCAGAATGTTTCAGGTTAGCAGATTATCATACAGGTTTTCCACCAGGAAATTCTTGGGACAGCCCATATCATGAATATCACATATTCATATTATTAATGTTCAGAACAGTAAATGTTCCGAAGAGAGAGTTAGCATGCTTGAGAAATGATTCCTTCTCAGAGCAATGTTTTTTGGTAATGCCTTTGGGGAATATGGAAATACATAAAAACTCACCGCATTTAGACGTGTGTCTGTGTGTGTGTGTATGCATTGTGTCTTTTTTGTAGGTAGTTTATATGTGTGGGTCATTAGTAAAAAGAGTCATGTGGTTGTACCATAAGTTGTCAGCAGATGACATTTCTCAAGAGAGTAGATCCAATTGATTGCAAACATGGGTGTACAGCTGAATGACTACTTAAGAACATAAGACCCAATCATCTTCACTCTGGCCCCTTACTTGGCCCTCCTGCCACTAAATGAACTTTCTCTATCAAGTTTAATTGCATTTAATAACCATGAATAGAACTCTAATTAATATCAGCAGATTATAATAGCGACAGTGGTCTGATCCTTGTCACCTCAGAGCAAAGGTGACGTCCTGCGTGCAGTGAAAGAATCAGTCTCCCTCTCACATGTGTATGGCATGTGTGGGTTTAATGAGAGCCTAGATCAGCTGTAATTGCACACTCTTTGCTCTATGGGATTCATTATGTCCTGAGATCCCCTGGGGACATTAGGGGCATCATGTCCACTCTGTGTAGGGGAGATTCTGGGGGATGGGGGTTGTGGGTAGACTATGGTGGAGATGGAGGTCATAATGTACCATTACTAAAGGCATCAGAGTTGAAATGAGATGAACTTCTTCATTACCGGTGCAGGGCCCATTCTTCTTCCCCTTGCTCTCTCTTTAGCCCAGAGGGTTCTGGAAAACAACTCTAATAAATACAAGTAATAATGAAGTGCATATATGTGCTCACAACATTGGATGCCCCTTTTAATATTTATGTATATGTAAATCTCTTTTGTACCTCAACCATTTGTACCTCAACCATTTGTCAAATATACTGATTCAAAGTCAGTGCTGTGGTAAGCACAGCCTATTTGGTGTCCCTGCACCCAGTTTACTTCTGCCTCATCAAAAGCAGCACCAGGGCTCTCAATCGGCTCACCTCAATCTCTAGGCCTAACACCTGACACTCCTATTGTCCAGTAGCTCTCCAGAGCTGGGGGCCCTCATTGAAAAGCTCAGGGCACCTCAGGTCTTCAAAGACTCAGCTAGACCAGGGTTGTGCACACACACAGGTCACTGACACCAGCCACGGCAGACAGCTGCTCCTGGGAGGGATTGTTTTTCTGCTCCAAGTCCCTCCACAGCACTAGACATCCACAGCACCAGACAGTGCCTCCATCACTCCTTGTCCACTGCCCACACACAGGTTGATGGAACTCTGGACATCACAGTGAGTCCACTGGGGATGCTTTGATTCAGGGAATCACTTACTAGGATCAAACCCTGTTAAGGGGATTCATTGTCAGACAAAGAGCCTGTCTGAAAGTGATTATGGGAAATGTCATTGTTGATGAGTGTTTTACCACTTTCAAGGTCTTCTATTCCTCAAGGGGTACCCTGCAAGACTGCAAGTTTGCCATTTTGTGTGGTGATCAGTTTGGGTTTCAGTAAAGCAATAGCACAAAAAGTAGCTAAAGGCATCCCAAGCAGTTGTTTTTTCTATTCAACTTCCCCTACTGGAAGTAGGTGAAGTATTTTAAACTGTTCCAAATACTACTCACAAATTGCTAATTTCCTCCAAGACACGATACAAGCGGATTTGTCTACAAACCACAGGATAAAAATATAGGAGAGCATTTCATGGATATCATACAATTAGGCTGTTGCCTGGCTTTTTTGGTCATCAGTAAAATAGTTTCTGCTAAAGAGTGCATGTTTTAGGATTTGGGAGGATGTGACTTTTGATTTGCTTGTATTTGTTAGCTGTGATGAAATTCATCAAAAAGTGTGGCCCCTATACATGTAGGTACAGAGACACAGATACATTCTCTCACACACAAATATGTAGTCTTTCCTGCAGAAAGCACACTAGGCATTTCACAGAAATCACAGAAATGAGTGAGAACAATGCCCTATCCAACACTATTCTGAAGAGGCTTCCAGGAATAGCAGCAATAATGTGATGGCAAAGGTTAACTACAGTGTGGCAAAAGCAGCAGCGCTGAATTGGGGGGAGGGAGGATGTGCTGTTGAGGATGCAAGCAGCAGTTGCAGTCATCAGGCCCTTCATGAGCACCGGACCCTGCTGAGGCAGGGGGTGGGGGGAGGTGGAGGGAAAGGGCTGCAGGGAGGGGCAGGAGAGGATGTTTGAGGCCTGAAAACGCTCCTTGTACTTCGCGCCCAGCCATTTATTAAGTCCGCCCACTTAAACATCTGTAACTATGCCTTCTCATTCCTCTCTCTGGGTCCTGCTGGAGCTGCAATGACGCTAACTTGGCTTCAGGCATATATTCATCTCTCCCGTTTGGAGGATTTATTTTCAACGCGTTTGTGTGTGTGCGTGTGTACACATGATGCAAAGCCTGCACACAAAAAGCAGAAAAGACAACCCAAATAAGCACATACTGCCCTGAGTCTAGCATGCTGAACCTTCACCCTCACTCTCCCGGCTGCACACTGCTACTGCCTGGAGGGAACTACAATAGAGCTCATAGCTTACTGCTGCTGAGTGATGCAGACTTACACTATACGAACCGCTGAGGTGCTTTTAGGACCAGATGCTGTTGGTCCATACTTTGCTGTTGTTCTGCTTTTGGCGCAAAGTGCACTTTCTGTTATGTAGAGGACCATTGGCTATTCTTTTGTAATAAAAAGCATAGAGCCAGTGTGACAGCTTTGATGCATAGCAGCTAGCTATGGTATTGCATTAGTGTGGTCTGTGATGGCGATTAGGATTGTTTCAAAGGGAATCTGGGCTGGTACCTATTATATTACTGACCACGTGGAAAGTGATGGGAAGCCTCCCCTTGAGGGACAAGGAGAGAGAAAAGGACAGGAGTGGTGAGAGGGACGTGGTAAATGAAACATGAAAGGCTGGGGTAGTCAATTGTACAGCTAGTTTAAAATAATCTAACCCTGAACATATAGTTTTTAGGTAATTTTAATGGTAAACTAACTTGCAATAGGGAGGGCAGTGCTTCTTGACCTTTCTATACCAAAAATCTTTGCAATTTTGTCACCAGCCTGTAGAATCACACATTTCTTTATGACACTATCACTATGCAACTGTCTAATATTTATAAAATTGTATGTATGTATGTATGTATGTGAGATTTTCTTCCTTTTGGCAGTAAACAAATTCAGATTCAGGACACACTCAGGTGGGGTCCAGCAGTAATGTACCACAGTGGTGTAATTATAAAATGATACAATATAATGACATGAAGAATAATATTGTTGGATATCACTTTTAGGGAGATTTAAAAAATTATACAATTCTGGCAGTCAATCAGAATGCATTGAATTTTAGACGTCACATGAATCAAAATAAGGAGCGAATTTCCCCATCATTGGTCAGTGTGAAGACTGAAGATATATGCTAGTTAAGATGTCTCTATTCCTGGTGTGAGCGGCAGTCCTTTGGAGTGGCATGTAGAGCACCAGTGTAAGATCGATAGCTTGCTTGACCATGCATTTAGATTTATACAGAGAAGGTGGGGAATTCACTCAATGAACAGCCATGAAGAAGCCATGGAGGAGTCCATTTGAGGATCTGTCTGACCATGAGCTGCAGAGTGAAGGGAAACAAGAGGGAGGGAAAGAGAACGCTATAGAGACAGAGAAACACGAGGACAGGGATACTGGAACACAGAGTGACTCACAGACAATCTGGAGAAAAAGCCCTAAGGCTGAGCTGAGATCACACTCACACTCTTGCTTTCTCTCTCTCTCTCTCTCTCTCTCTATCTCACACACACACACACACTCACACACACACACACACAAAAACACACAAACACACACAGATGGAGGAGCAGGGTGGAGAGAGCAGACCAACCAATCTGCTACAAAAAGCATTCCTTGGCTCTCAGTAGTGTCAAACCCTTGCGGTTCTCTCTCCTTTTCTCTTCCTCTGTGTCTCTCCATGTGACATTCCTTTCTTTTATCTGTCTGGCTATCTGCCTCTTTCTGTGTATCTCTTTCCACCCTCACATCTAGTTCACAGTACTGGCTCAGTGCCTATGAGGCTACTGTATTGAGTTTCCCAATAGTGTAGGTTTTATCACCTAGCACTGTCAACAGAACTAGGCTTGTTGAGACTGCAACCTCACGATCATAACTACTACATGTCAAGGAGTCTTTCCATCAAGAAATGTAGTAATCTCCAAATGCATTGCTGTACCCCCCTCTTAGTTGTTTGTCTTTTTTTCTCTCTCGTCGCTCTCTGTCTTGACTGACGGAAGAGTAAAGGGCAACTGTAATCATCATCTCAGGCTGACAGACAGCACAGCTGCCTAATAAGCACAGACACTTCCCGCTTTTAGAAGCCCAGAGCAAGGCGCGGACCCGTGTGATTGGTGGTCAGATGTGAAAACCCTCATTTGTGGCACTCTAATACAGCGGCCTTAATCACAGTAATTGATTTAATTTGTTTGGACACGGGCCATGGAGGCTGTAAAACTGCAGCAGGGTGGAGCTTTTGCTCAGACTGCAGATGGTTCTGTTTAATGTTATACACGGTCACCACAAAGCACTGAAGTATTATTTGTGAGATTGACTTAGTTTGTCTATCTATTGTCTATCTATAGTCTGTCTTTTTACTGATTAATGATGTAAACCGTATCATCCTCACAAAGTAATAGTTGAACCTTTTGTTTGTGAGAACACAAAGCATAAAACTAGAACTCTGCAGCTGAAAAAAGAAACTGAAGTGATACACCCCTCAGGAAAGGAAAAAGAACATCCGAGGATGACAGTCACCTCACCTTCCTCCTCTCTGTGCTCTCTCCACTAGACAGTCTGGTTCATGAGGCTCAGAGTGCCATGAGGAAGTTTCCATCTCATCAGCTCAAAGAGTGGCCGGCACGACGGCCAGAACAGAAATATACATGAACCTAATGGCCAAAGGGTTTCCCTACTGGAGGAAGAGTGTGCTAGCGTCTGTTCAAGCCGAACTGGGCTCTTTGTGGAGTGAGATGCGTTTTCTCTCTGTGGTGTGGGGGAAGACGGCCAGAATTAGCAACAGGTTGTCAGCTCAACTCCCATGGCAACTCCAGTCTATCTCGCTCATTCTAATCATAAGCTTTTATACATAACTGTACACAAGATATTGCCAAATGACACAATTAAATGATATTCAATTAAGTAAAATTAAAATCAAATGCCAGAACTCCTCCCTCAGCAATTTAAGGTGCTGATTTGGAACAGTTTTAACATCTTAATGTCTGAGAGTGGAGAAAAATTGAACAATCAGACACACGAACACTGCTCTAACACAATTTGTCATACAGCTTCTGACTGTTGTTTTTCCATGTCTGCTGCTCCCAAAAGTCAATGGGAATTCACACTGAAAAATAAAAGCTGCTGTAAGAGAATGATCTAAAAGCCATTGCCCATATTTGTGAGACAGCAGATGGATGTTATGGTGGGTTGTGGAGCACTCCCAAGTTTAGAGTGATCAGATGAGCATCTCCAAAGCTTTGTGCTGTTGTGAGTCTCAAGTTGAGTTGGCTGTTGTGCCCATTCCAAAGGCCTTTAAAAGCATTATGAGTGTCCAAGTGTCCACAAGTGGGTGCATTGGGAAGCATTATGTGTGCACCTAAGAAAGGGGCCACACCGCAACTAATGCTCTCTGGGTTGCTTTAGCTCATGTGGGTCAGCTGCATTGTGGTGGTTAATTGGCCTTGTGCTCACACTGGTGATCTTGAGTGCTTTGTAACTAATATTGCAGTCTTACTGGTGCTGACTCATCATTGCTAATGGGCCAATAGATACAGAGATGTTATCAGCTTTCAGCTATTTGAACCCAGACCAGTCCTGTTGTCAAGTATCAGCACTACCACTCTGGACCATTACTGGAGATAAAATAATTGAAAGACCTTTATCACTTCACTGAAATAAGATCATATTCAAGGATATGAATAATCTGGACAAACATGATAAACTAATTGAAAGACCATACTCATAACATCATTAAATATCAGATGCAAGGATAGCAACATGTGCAGCTAATAACAGACTAAAGACTTCCTGTTTGAAACATTTATTTACTTAATATATATTCAAGATTCTCTACATAATATTCTGTATACTGTATGATTACAAGACTCTCTCTTTCTGCCCCTATCTCCTGCAGGGATGCAGATGTGCATGTAAGTAGGCATGTGATGTTTGCTGCGTGAGCGTCTGTGGAAAGATGACTCTCTTGGCAGGTGATGGCTCTGACTATGACTACAGTGCCCTGAGCTGTGCCTCGGACACCTCGCTCAACCCGCCCCCCATCCAGGAGCGTGAGGCTGCCAAGGGCCTCTTCTACAAGCGCGCTCAGCTCCTCTCAGATTGCAGCCATTCAACCAACGCCACCTCTGCCACCACCGCTACCACCACTACCACCAGCACTGGTGGAGCAGGGCCATGCAGTGGTGCCACACTGGCCCCGGAGAGTGCCCTGCAGCCGCAGAGCTCCACACGACGCCTCCATGTCATCATCAACGTGGGTGGCCTGCGCTACCAACTGCCCTGGACCACGCTGGAGGACTTTCCCATGTCGCGTCTAGGCCAGCTGCGCCTGTGCAGTAGTTTTGATGAGATCCTGCGCGTGTGCGACGACTACGACGTGGCGCGCAACGAGTACTTCTTTGACCGTAGCCCCTGCGCTTTCCGCTGCATCCTGACGTTCCTGCGGGCGGGTAAGCTGCGTGCGTTGCGCGACATGTGCGCCCTCTCCTTCCGCGATGAGCTGCTCTACTGGGGCGTAGCTGAGGAGAACCTGGAGTGGTGCTGCCGGCGGCGTGTGCTGCAGCGCGTAGAGGAGTGTGACGAACTGGAGCGCGCCGCCCAGGAGGAGGAAGAGGACGACGATGATGAGGACAGTGATGGGGGCAGGCGGCAGACGAGGCTCGGGGCCAGGGAGTCGCGTTTGGGCCTATGCATGCGCAAGCTGAGGGACATGGTGGAGAAGCCGCACTCAGGGCTGCCGGGAAAGATCTTTGCCTGCCTCTCTGTGCTCTTTGTCACCATCACTGCTGTCAACCTCTCCATCAGCACCATGCCAGCCATGAGGGCGGAGGAGGAGAATGTAAGCATGTCACACACACACACACACACACACAGACACACAAACACAGACATGAATAAGACGTACACACAGATGCCTGCTCATCAATGACATATGCTATGTGTGCGGACAAAAAAATACAAGACGACAACAACAACAATAACAATAACAACATACACAACCACAGTACTTTTACACCAGTGCATGTGGATTTGTTTAGAAACCAAAGGATAGTGACCAGCAATGATCTCCGAAGAGCCATGTTGACTGACACGCCAATAAACTCAGTTTTACATAAAGGCTATGTGTGGCCAATAGGTCATGGGGCCAGTGTCAGCAAAGCTGCAAAGACTCAGAAAGGCCACAGGTGTGAGTGGTGCACTATTCCCCCTATTATAAGTTACTTTACTATTAGAATGACTTTGACACTGTTCTATTCTGCTGTTGATAATAATAATAGTATGAAGAGGTTGGTTCCAAAACACTGTAAATCCACTGACAGATTTGAAGCGCTCTCATGTGTGAAATTAAAAAGCCTTTATTGTAAAGTCTGGCATGTAGACAGCATTTAATACATTTTTTAAATTTACATGCTGAGTGCCTCAAAATGTTTCCAATTCTGCTATAAATAATTCTTTTTTTAAATATTAAAAAGCTATGTTTTTTTAATGTATTTTTCAGTAATTATTTATTAAACCTTAATTACGCTGATTTTGTTATGTAAAAATAAATCAAGTAAAAGCAACCCAAATGTAGTTCCACTGATATATCGATAAAACAAAATGTAAAAAAAATGATTTCTGAAAAAATTATTAAAAAGGATGTAGAGTGATGAAATAAAACTCTTCATATAAATAATAAATAAAATAATAATAAAGTATATAAATAACAAAAATTGTATTATGTTCTTTAAACTAATTAAACAAGCCAGCCATTATCTTGTTATTAAAGAATCACATCATCGAGAATAACCTATAGACTGAACCACAGAGTGCTACTTTGAAAACATAGCTTTGCAGCCTACACACTACTCCACACTGAAAAACAAAGTAATGTCAGTCTAGGTGGAGGTTTTACTCTTAGCAGAATCAGCTAACGTTTAAAATTAGAATCCGATGAATTCTCTGCACATCTGTTAATTAAAGCACCAATCAGTCTTACAGGCACTGCACAAAGATCAATCACAGTAGAGAAGCCATAGTCAAATATAGCAGCTCGTATAGCAGCTGATATAGCAGCTCATATAGCTCATATAGCAGCTCGTATAGCAGGCTATGCCTGGAATACTCCAAACTATCACTTGAAGAGTACATAGTATATCAGGGTGCAGTGTAGAAATCCTGGGTCAAGATGGCACAGAGGTCACAGGACTGTCAGGTTCACGGACGGATAAGAAGCCTATGGCATCGTTAGTTCCATACCCCAAGATTCTAATTAGCAAAGGTTTGTATTTGCTGGAGGTTTAGAGAAGGCCTAAGGGTTGGTGCATACCCTCCTCTCCAAAACTCTCCCTGTTAACCAGAATAATCAATAGCATGGAATTAAGCCAAGTTCACTCATTAAATTCAGTTTATACCAGAGCTCTTCCTGCAGTCCTGCGGTCAACATGAGAGAATGGATCAGAAGCCTCCAAACTGAGTCCATCTGCCAATTAAGTTGGTTTCTCAACTGTCCTATCAGCTCCTCCTCATGCCAACTGATCACTCCTCATGTTCCTGCATGGCTGCTGTTGAGATGTGGATTCTTCACAGTTCAGCTCTTTTCTTCACAGTCAGACGTCACACTCCTCATATGATGTGTAACAGCAGGTCAAAGCTTAGCTTCACAAAAAGGGAGGAAAGTGACCATTTACTTTATGTCCTTTTAAGATTAGTTAGTTAAATATCTTCTGCATTATCGTTGTGGAGTGCACTTTGTGTGGTCTATTACTTATCTGGCTCACCACTTCTCTAGCCCAGTTGTAGGCTAGTTTCTCATCATAACAAGCCCAAATACTCTACAAACACATTTAGGATCCACTCTGTGGAAAATCTGTAAATAGACCATAACGGCATTTAAGCTGATCACCTAACAATCCTGTACAGCCAAAACAAACAATGCTAGAGCCCTGAAGCACTGACTCATAGCTGGCCCAGATTGAGGTTGGGCCAGTATGTGACATCAACAGTGTGAACAAAGTTCTTACGATATATTTGTAAATATTCATTGCCAAGGCACTTATGATGGCCTTCAGGGTGAATGATGGCTCTACTCCCATCTACCTGAATTCTCTCCTGAAGTCCTATGTCACCCGCCGACCACTTCGCTCCTCTGGGGAACGTTTTCTAGCACGGCCGACACCTCGTGCAGGTCAATCCAGACTCTTCTCGTGTCTGGTTCCACGCTGGTGGAATGAACTCTCTCCACCTTCAAGAAACTTGTGAAGACCTAGCTCTTCCAAGAATATCTCCTGGCGTAAACTTTGAGAATGCACTTAACAATTTAATTTCTCTGCACTATTGCACTTTCAACTTAAAATGGTGCAGTTTCTATGTACAGCAATATGCACCCCTTGTTTGTTCTTTCATTGTGTCGTAGCTTGAATGTTATCCTCTTTTGTAAGTCGCTTTGGATAAAAGCGTCTGCTAAATGCCTAAATGTAAATGTAAATGTAAGAAGCCCATAGTACTGGTGTTTCACACACAAATGCCTGTTTGACATTATCAAAAACACCTGCCTTACATGTATGCATACATGCACTCTGAAACTGTGAGAGAAACAAGTAAACTGGAAAATTATGAATATCCCTTAGACCATGCACTTGCACCTTAATTGAATTAGTGGCCTCATTAGGTCTGCTCCCATGGGCAGCCATCAATCAGAGGGCAGCAGGCAGGGCTGCGAGAGAGAGAGAGCCTCAATTGCAGACTATTAAAATCTAAGACTCGGACCAGTGTCAAGAGATGTAATGGTGCCACATATTTAGATAAATCTGAAGGTCTGTGGCTCTGAAGGTATGATGCAATAAAGCTGAGTTTTCCATTTCAATCTCAATCTTGATACTTTCAGTGGAGGTTGCTGTATAGAATGTGTCAACCTCGTGCGTCCATTTTGGCATGTGACTGTCAAACATCTTCAAACACTGTATTGTATTCAACTGCTGTAGGTCTGGATACAGGGAGATAGAGCTATTGCTAAACATTTCCTGCCTTTTCAATACAATAATCACTTTACTTTCAGTATGCCGCATCCTTTTGCAAATCCAGACAAAAGCTCTTTCTCAAAATCTGTCTCAGCTTCTCATTTGTCCCTAAAAACCCATTAGGCAGGGATTCCTGACACTGCTGACAAATTCAGTGCCATCTTTTATCACCCGTCAAGTCGCAGGCAGAGGCATTATTTGCTCATTTGCTTCCATTAAGTAGCATTGAGCATGGAGGCAAACCAGATTAAGCACACAGCTCAGCCCCAGTGGCTTTCTCTTAGGTCCACTCAAGCCATTTCCCACTTCAGTGGGAGTTTGTTTCATAACAGCCAGCTTCCACTCTGCCCAGAGGAAATCAATTCAAAAAGTGGTAGGATATGATCTAAGACCACTGCAGAACCATTTACATATTTGCACTGCCAGATAAACTCAAATGTATCTCCTCGTTGGCTCCAGACACAGTAAAGATCTGAGCCTCTTGGAGTCTTCCAGACCAACACGACACTTTAGATTAGACAGTGCACCATCACCTCTGACTTGATTTTCCAGCTTCACCTTTGGAACATTTCATTTGGCTCATATCAAATAGCACATCATCAACACCTTCATCTGCACCAAAACGTGATGGCAGGAGCAGATAGCAAAGTGTAAAGCCCTTAGGTTTCATGGGAAGTGATTGAGTAAACTAGACAGGGTGAAGTAAGGTGGAAATGTCAGATGTATCACACTCTCACTCACTGTTTATCATTTTAAAAGGTGAGATGCCAGACTACGTTCATTTGCCTTCCCAGTGAGGGGATATTCCTGTGGTGCCCTCTAGTGTACAAGACTTTCTTAGGGTCACTTTCATGGAGAGAGATTTATCTTTACAAGGACATGTACTTTTCCTCAAGAGCTGCTGTAAAGCTAAGCTAATACAGGGGGATGTGTTTGAGAGATGGACTACAGAGGGATTTAATCATGACACCTCCACATAGTTTATTGTGATTTGTAATGTAGACTTTATTGTGATCTGAGAAGAGGAAAATATGCGCAATAATGACTTAGTGCCAAAACAGAGAAAGACAGTTGAGTATTATAAGTTCCACCATCTTGATTGCTAACGTCATCATCGCCTGCATGTTTCAGGAATGATGATAAGGATTCTGTGCAAAAACATTTTCTCTTTGAAGCTTAAGAATGGGGTGGTGTACAAGCACTGATCTGTAATGGGCACCCCACAAATAACAGACTGCAGAGTGAGTCATTTAGTAGAGTGGAGCTGGCACATTGAGGTGTCCCATTTCTCACCATGTTACACATCTGCCCCCTTGTGGAACTCCATGGAACCTCTCCTATTTTGGAATCAGGGCAGCATAGTACGTTGTGGATTATTGTGTATCATTCTGTCAGATTCCCAGTTTCCAATATCAGACAAAAATGGTATTTGCATAGATCCCTGTTCCTTTGCCTTAGACAGAGGCCACACTGATATTTGAATGTTCCTCTGGCATATGAATACATAGCATGATATTTAATGACAGCTATCACATAATACTCTTAAGAAGAACTTTTTGAATACTGTATTGAATATTAAACCATGGCAAAGTAATTATTCAAACTTTGCCCACTGAGACAAGTGAATCATACATTTGTTTCCATAAATTCTCCATGACTCCACAGTGAACTGAACTTCAATTGCTTTTGTGTTGTTTTAAGATTTAGGTTTCTTGATGTTTCTCCGCTGTTCCCTCTTGGTTCCTAGGGTCAGTGTTCTCAGATGTGTCAGAACATCTTCATCGTTGAGACGGTGTGTGTGGCGTGGTTCTCGCTGGAGTTCACCCTGCGCTTCATCCAGGACCGCAGCAAGTTGGCCTTCCTGCGTCGGCCACTCAACCTGATCGACGTGGTGGCCATCCTGCCCTACTACATCACACTACTGGTGGACGTGATGTCGCCCGGGGAGCGCAAGCTGGGCTCAGGCAGCAGCTACCTGGACAAGGTGGGCCTGGTACTGCGGGTGCTGCGGGCCCTGCGCATCCTCTACGTGATGCGTCTGGCACGCCACTCGCTGGGCCTGCAAACGCTGGGCCTGACAGCACGACGCTGCACGCGCGAGTTCGGCCTGCTGCTGCTCTTCCTGTGCGTGGCCATCGCCCTCTTCTCGCCGCTCCTCTACCTCATCGAGAACGAAGTGGCCGCCACGCACGAGTTCAGCAGTATCCCTGCCACCTACTGGTGGGCCGTCATCACCATGACGACGGTGGGTTACGGAGACATGGTGCCGCGCTCCATCCCTGGCCAGGTGGTAGCGCTCAGCAGCATCCTCAGCGGCATCCTGCTCATGGCCTTCCCCGTCACCTCCATCTTCCACACCTTCTCCCGCTCCTATGTGGAGCTCAAACAGGAGCAGCAGCGCCTCCTCCAGCGCCGCGCCCACTTCCTGCTGCGCAGCCGCATGGCCAACCTGGGCAGCCAGCTCTCACTCCAGAGCCACGTGCTCTACCCTGACTCCCGCTCCTCCTGTGACTCCCACGCCTCCTCACCCCCGCTGCTGCACCCGCACACACAAGCCTGAAGGGGGCAGAGAGAGGGAGAGAAAAATAGGGAGAGGGAGAGAAGGGGGGACCAGAGACAGAGAGAGAGAGAGAGATGGGACACCAGGGAGGGGGACAGGGAGAGGAGGAGTAGAAGAGGAGACAGAGAGAGATATAAGTATGGAGGAAGGTCTGAAGGAAACAACAGATCACAGATCTCAGATCAGAGAGAGGGAGAGACATAGAAAGAGGGGAATAGAGAAACAGGGGAGAGTAGTAGAACAGTTAGGATGGAGCTATGATGTGGTGAAGAACGCTGATAAAAGAAGAGAGGCACCTCTTTGTGGAAGAATAGTGATAGAGGGAGGAGAAGAGAGGAGAGGATGGGGGTGATGAAAAAGCTAAAGGCAAAAGGAGAGATGAAATGGATGAGAAGAGGGGGGTGAGCGAGGCAGAAGAAAGAGGATGAGGAAAAAGACAGGGTCAGCAGAAAGAGAATCAGGAGAGGGAGGAAAAGGAGGCCAAGCAGTTAGTGACCTGCTGAGGCTTGCTCTCTCTCTCTGTCTCTCTCCCAGGGCACACTGGGCTATTCTTGTCTCTCCCCACACTCACACTGCACTTCTCCATCTGCCCCACAGAAGCACAGTGGCCCAGTCCTCCTGGATGCCTGGATGCTTCACAAGCACAACAGACTCCTCTGTCTAAGCCCACTGCACAGCTGCCTCCACACCTTCACACATCTTAGCGCTCAGCCCTCTGCTCCAGTCTGTGGAGACACAAACAAAGCACTGCTTGTCAGGACTCTTTTAATTACAGGGAGTTTCTCATTTCTATTAATTTTTTGTTTTTGTTTTTTAGTTCAGTCAGCTGAACAAACAGGTGGGGTGGTTCAGGAGGGTAAGTCATGACCTCAGAGGGTTTTAACCAGTGACTGTTTTCAAACTCCTCACTCCTCATGATAATAATCAGAGCTTGCCACACACAAACACAAGTTCACTGCACTGTCTGTTTATTGTCCCCATTATAGCCTCTGTTGTGTAGTAAAATACTGCAATGCTGCCTTTCCCTGTGCTGTGTATCATGATCAACAGTGTTGAGGATGTGTGCTAAACATGCAACACGTGTATGCCAGTGTTGCAAGGACTTCCTGATAATTGTGCCTGTATTTGTCAGATTGAAATGTCTTTTTAAAATATCCAACAATCAATAAATCACTTTGGTTTCCTTTATTATACACTGAACTGTGATTCATGTATGACTTATTGGATAAAAAATGTAAAAAATGAAATTCTGCCTCTAAATAAATCGAGAGGCTCAGGAGAACATATAAACAGTAAACATAGCCCTAATGTATTTACCACATCTGAACAGTAGGGGGCAACATTGACACTTCAATTTCACAAGACAGCTGAACAAAGATGATGAAGACTGGAATGTCGGCTACCCTGTAATTTGCACGCAGATGTTTTTGTTCGCATTCTCATATATTCCTCAGCATATTGAACACTGGAATATTACATAATATATGCAATCATCCAGACAACACTGGTAAATATCCAGCTAGCCTTCATGAGTCATGCAGTCTCCATCTCACCTTATCAGTTCAGCATAATGCATTCCTGAGGCCCAGTGTGAGAGGGTGTGTAAGGCATTCTCCTTAGCCCAGCAGCAGAGCCCCAGCTCCCAAACAGCTCACCTGCAAGAGAGCCAAACTAGAGGCAGCAGGGGCAGATCCCAGATCGGAGCTACATACCACCACCATCGTTTCATTATGGCCTGCTGTTTGAGTCTGATTGAACCCAAATGGAGTTCTTACACTTCTATGAGACACCCACGGAATTCACAGCGAG
The DNA here is from genome assembly GCA_027481765.1 of Tenualosa thibaudeaui. Classification (NCBI taxonomy): domain Eukaryota; kingdom Metazoa; phylum Chordata; class Actinopteri; order Clupeiformes; family Clupeidae; genus Tenualosa; species Tenualosa thibaudeaui. The sequence goes on from JAIFZK010000005.1 coordinate 1,788,619, forward strand.
AGAGGGGTTGGTTGGGGGATGTGCATCCAGTATGTGTAATATGTGCTTGCTGTGGAATGTTCTTGGAAGGTCTTGCCGAAACTTGCCGAGGCATTTGCATTGCGGTGACAGGAGCAGACTGGCAGCCTGTCGGCCTCCTGTTCCTCTCTGTTCCCACAAGCAGCTCCGCTAGAATCCGCCGGGTCTTAGAATGCTCAGATAGGAAATCAGTCAGCTCTGAGAGCTCAGAGAGAATCTCAGGCACAGAATTTGTTTACGCACCCGAATCCAAATTACACTGTATGCACTACCTTCATACACCTTTGCTCAGTGCAAGGAAATGTGTTAAGATGTAAGTGTTAAGATCTAACTTATAATTCCAGTCTAAGATTGAACTGAAACATGAAACATGGTCAAACATGACCTGACCTGGAATGCTCACTTTTGCTTTCTATTCATTTGCCTCATTGCCTGACAGAATACTTGGCACCAGAAAAGATACAGCTCTGTGTTTGTGTGTGTGTGTGAGAGAGGGAGAGAGAGAGAGAGGTGCAGAGAAAGGCAGGAAAGCAGGCAGTGCAGTGGGCAGCCAGTAAAGACATATTAGGTGGGCGCTGGGTCAAAGCCCTGAGAGACACCGCAGTGGGAGAGAGTGGGTGCTAACCAGAAGAAAACACAGCTCTGTTGAGATAAAAGTGATGTTAAAACACTGACAGAGATTTAGAACGAATCAGAAAGAGGAAGACTTTCCAGAAGTTAGAGCAGAAGAGTGTTTTTAAGGATATTTGTTTTGTTTAGTTCTTCTTCCATTATAGGTAAAGTTGTATGAAATATATTAATTTCTCTAGTAAAACATGACGCATCTGTCTCCCTGCGTGGGATTTGTTACAACTATCCGTTACAACTTAACCTAACGGTAGTGGGGTAGGTTTTAACAATGAAGCGCCCTGTGTTTGCCATCATCTCACAAAGCCTGTGATAAACCTGAAGAAAGATCTAAGTTGATGCCATTTGTAGTAGAGAAATGTGGGTACTTCGCATTAAGGTTTCAAAACTGTAGCCCAAAAAATGTGATAGTTATAGATGTTGAAGAAAAAAGCGTTACAACTATATCCAGTCTCCCCTAGGCTACTAGGTTTTCAGCTCCTCTCATTTGCATGTCTATTTTTTTCAGAAAAGCTCAACCCTCATGAAACTCAAAGAACTCAAAACTCATTTAGCCAGCAAGCCACGTGTCGATGTCCACTATAGCCTACACAAAACACGCTTCCTCCCACCTTCCTCCTCCTCCTCCTCTGCACCCTCCCCTCTCCACTTCCAACACCATTCGGCAAGCCACAGCGGTGGTTTTGATTGCTCCCCGTTTCGACGTAAACCTACTACGCGTCTCGGCATGTTGAAGCTGTTTTGTTCAACAGCCAGCTGAAAACTCGGAATCAGGCTTGGTTGTCGACGACTACAAGGAGCCTACGAGGCATCGGGGAGGAAGAGAGTGGGTATCCAGTTTCCAGACGGCTGTTAGCGATACTGGATTAGAAACATTTTATGGTTGCGAATGTTTGCAGCCGTTCAGAATCTCAGGCAATCCCCGTCATGACCTCACTCACCCGCCCCGCCAATCCACTGAATGGGATTTCTCATCACGCAGTTTGTTCTCTGTGATCATTGTGGACACTGATATTGGTTATTACTTTCGTCGATAACCGAGTGAACGACCTTACGTCTCTGTTTACATTCGCAAGCCTAACTAGGCTACACACATCTGTTTTAAAGAAGCCGCTAACGTTTAACTGGGGTGAGTAACTTGACATTTTCTTGTAGGCTATATATGTCAGGATAAAAAAAAAAAAAAAACAAGACTGTCTTTCTGTGCTGTGCTGTTGATATTGTGTGAGACCTCAGATCATATTGCGCATAGTGTAACCTACTTGGAGAAACCTATTTTGTTTTGATCGCTTGGTTGTCGCGTTTAGCTGTCGGTGTCGGAATCGCTAGTATTCCTTTTTCTTTGAATTTTCAAAGATAGAGGACCGTCTTTATCAGCAACTGTCTTGTGGATATTTTCTGACATTTTACTCAACAGTGATACACGGCACCGCCAGCCGTCAGACACTCTGTTATCAGCTATACCTGATTTATTTAGGTGAAGCAGTGACTGCAAACCCCTGTTTTAAGACACCAACGTTAGTAGCCTATTCCCACTTGGGCAATAACTGGTGTTTTAAGTAAGAGCTTTTTAAATAGGTCGTAGTTAGCCTACTTATAGCCCATCTTGCGCCCTATAATTGACTCTATGATGGGTCTGGAGTCAACCTACGCTTCTTGTCTCATTGGAGAAACGCGCTGAAAAGGTAGAGTGACCCAGGGAGAGGTACATTCGGCAAGCTGAAATAGCTATAACTGGTGTTGTGATATCCATTTCTCTCAAAAACGACATAGCCTACTTTAGACCTCTCATATCAAATGCAATGTCTTACTGCAGTTCTTTCTGAGTGGCCGTCAACTAGGTCTACTTTTTCAGCCTGTTCCAATTACATATTTTTCTGTTATGGATCAGAGTAGGCTTGCAGTAACACAAGTCCAAAGATCAAATCTCAGCGTGTGTGTATGTGCGCGCTAGGGCCCTTACCTGTAGACAAGATTGTAAGATGGAATGCATACAGTACTTGATGTTGATGGTGAGCAGACTCCAGTCAGTGAGTGGGTTAATTGGTAGAGCTCAATATGAAGGAGTGGTGGATTAGTCTGTGCTAGCAGATTACACTTTATCCAGTGAGTGGGACTGGTACAGCAGATCTTGACCAAGAGGGTAACACCTTATCATGCATGAGGCTGACTGGACACATCTCTTTTTTTACATCTTTCTTCATTGTGATGAGTTGTTCTCAACCCAATTTGTTTTAAGAACATGAATGGTACTGAACTCTGTGGCAACTGGTGTTGTTTTTGAGTGGTTTGTGAACATGATGTAATGAGAAAGTGGATGTGTTTTCTGTACTTTACTTCACTGAGGGGTGTGGGAGAGCATAAGGGTGGTAGCCTCTGGCTGGGAAGCATGCTTTGGCTCAGTTTGATACTGGATATGAAAAGCCACTTCTGGATGTGATTACAACTTAGAAACAGCTTAGAAACAGATGACATAATGGTTTATGAACATCTCACTAGAACATTGCTTACAAATTAGAGTGTTTTTGTCAAATGTGCATTGTTTTTGGTTCATTAATGACCTGAAAAGATGAAGCCATGTATTGTGCACATTAGTGATGTAGTGGTATGGGCCTTAAGATGCATCATGATTATTGCTATTATTGGTAGGACTATCAGTGTTGTTTATATGTATAGACAAGCATGTGTGTTTGGGTGTTGGACTTGCTTTAGAGTGTGTTGTGAGGAAGGGATGGTGTGCTAATATGACATAATGTTCAGCCCCTTTTCTGCACTAATGCAGAAATTATGGTGCATGCGCCCGCGACACACACACACACACACACACACACACACAGTTACACAGTTCATTTTGCATTTGTGAATCTGTGCAATCATAAATGAGTATGACACATTCATGGTAAAATAAATACATGTATTTTTAAATCTTATCTTACCCACCATCAGATAGAGAAACGATATGTTAAAATTCCACCGTTCTACAGCCTTTGCCAAGTAGAATCGTCCCCAAAGGAGTACCTACTCTCATACATATTTTGCATGGAATTGTAAGGTTAACCTATACTCAGTGTTATATGATTACATTTAGAAGTATGAATTTTCTCTGTCACCTCACTGGTGATGGTTTGAGATGTTCAGAATGAGCCCTTTTCTGATTTGAAGCCCATACTCCATGCACTGCGTGCTTTTTCATATGTGTATGGAAGGTGCAATTATTGTGCCAGAGTGGTGGGTTGTGGATGTCCAGAAATGCTCTCTGTGCTGGGTTCTGACATACTTCATCCGCTAGCGGGCTGCGCTCTCCTCCCAGTGAGATGGCCTAGTGTGGCTTTAAAGGGAGTGACAAAAAAGTCTTCCTTCTCAGAGAAAGAAAAAACAATCTGCATCCATTTTGCCCAGACTCCATATGAGCGACTGTGGTGGTGTGTGTCAGATCATCTGGTGCTATGTTGCTGTGCTGTGTGTTGTGCTGGCCAGTGGACTATGAAGACCTGGTCTCCATGCTTATGATGGGGAGGAGGGAAGAATGGCCCATTGGAGTGGCTGTCTAATGCCTCCTGGAATGTGGAGAAAGTCTGTAAGAGCGGGGCCTCCCAAATGAGATCACTCCAAAGAGGCTCTGGAGCCCTCAAGCCTGCTTAATTGGTGCTGTGGCTCTCAGCTGCAGGGTTTTGCACTGCGCTGGCCAGTGGCTTGGTGGTGTTGCTCTCACAGGGCTCCAGTCATCAATGGCCATGTTGTTCAGGAGGTTTTGTGCAAGGCCTTTTTGTATGTGTGTGGGGGGGGGGCACCCAAAGATCTGCCCTTTTCTAAAGTAAGAGAGACTGGAAACAAGAGAGGAGGAAAGCTAGTGGTTTGCTGACTAAATGGGCTGCATGGACTGTTGCTGATTCTGTGCTCAACATGAAGGGAAGGGAAGGGTGAGGGACAGCACAGACAGTTAGTGGCTCCAGAGTGTGTGTTTGTGTGTGTGTGTGTGTGTGTGTGTGTGTGTGTGTGTGTGTGTGTGTGTTTGGGGGTTGGGGGTTGGGGGGGGGGGTGTCTGAGAGGGGCTGGCATGAGTCAGAGAAGAGATTTAGAAAGAAGAACGTGTTTGGACTGGGGATGATCACTTGGCCAGAGGAATCATGGGTAATGGAGATCATCCGCTTCCTTTGCCTCTGATTGGGAACATGAGCAGCTCTGGATGCTGTGGGTCACTGAGGCTGAGAAGATGATGGGATCTGTCACATGAGTCCCAGAAAATTACTGCTCAAATCGCAAGCTGTGCACAATGTATTATTTCTTACTCAGACCAACAACACCTCCCAGTGCAGAGAAGATGTACATTACTTAGCTATGCCACATTAGAGGCCATGGGACATAAAAAACTGTACTGTAGGATTGAAAACTAGGTCATGTGAAAAAAAAATCACCCCTGACAAAATAAAATCCTTTGTCAGATGCCCAGTTGGCTCCAAAGTGAACACTTTCATCTTGCCCTGTACATAAAGGTTTTCAGATGACCAAGGACAGACCCCCCTCCCCCTCCCTTCCCCCCCACAGCATGAATGTTTGATGGCGAGTGCCAAACGCGTGCCAGTCCTCAGCGCATCTTTACTCACTCGCTCGCACTCTCTCTCCCCTGCCATGTTGGCCCACTTTCCTCACTAATTAGTTTGCCACCACGTGGAAGGGCACCAAGCACCGCCTGTTCACTCGTCCGAATGCCAGCGCGCGGGCGAGAGCTGCGAGGCGCCCATAGTGGCCTCTTTTTATTGCTTCTCAGCACGGGGGTGGGGGTGTTCGGGGAGCCCATGGCTGTTTGGTAGCCTTGTTAGTGCACCTGTAGCTCTCTCCTCCTGACCTCGGTGGCAGGGCTAAGTACTGCAGGTGCTAAAAGCTCTCATGAGGCCAGACGCACTCGCATCGGAAAAGGACTGAGACCGCAGAGTTAACCCCACCGTCCACTGGACCACTTACGGACACAGAATACCTCAAGGATGTTATGGCTTCCTAATGTAGTCTGCATATGCTCAAAAGAGTTGACATTTCTCCTGTGCTAGCATGAACTTGTTTAAGAGCATATGCTTGCACTCCCCCATATGTTGCTGTGTGACTGTCTTACATCATCAGTACTCATTCATTCAGCTACTGGCTTGCTATTTTTGTAAATGATTCAAACTGTGGACTGTGTCTGTGAACTTTCTGCACTCTTTCTTAGCTCTGGACATTCATGTAGCAAGAACATGTACTAGAGTGTGGAGAATCACTTCATGGAAACCTTTGGGGAATCCCAAGCCTGATTAATAAATCACACTGGTAAAAATAATAGTTTAGCATTCACTTTAATGTTAGGGACATTTTCTTTATGTCATTAAGTAGATTTGTTTCATTTCTAACTTTCGCTTGGGATAAATGGTCAGAGTGTGAACCTCGTCAGCTGAGAGTGTGTGTTGTTGATGTGTGTGTTGATGCAGAACACAGTGCAGCATGGAAGACTGTGTTAGGGGGACATGCAAAACCTTTGGCTCCATCACTGACTGTACACTGCTGCTTCTCCAGTCTCCAGAGCTGCAAGAGAGATAACAACACTGTTTGGCTGTCTGAGAGCGTGTGAACTTTGTGTGTGTGTGTGTGTGGGAGAACGGAGGATGTGAGTCTCCAGTAGAACACTGGTGCTCTGTTCTCCCAAGAGTCCCACTTCCTGTGAACTCTCGTGCGAGAGGACAAGAGACAAGTCTGTATGCATCATCCCTCTCCTCCCTTCAATCCCTTCTCTGTTCTCTCTTTTCCTCTCCCACTTCTTTCTTTTGTCATCTTTCCTATTCCCCCGCCTTGCCACATTCCCCCTCTTTTATAGACCCACAGAGATGGAGAAAGGTTCCTTTGGAGTCCCTTAGTAACAGATGCATCTCTCATTCACACACACACACACAGCAGATGGAATGGAATGGCTAAATATCTCAGAAATGTGTTCGGTCCTCTGGAGGCTTCTCAGGCAATAGAGATTGTGAGGGTGGGCGTATTTTTGCAGAAACAGCCAGTGGCTCACTTTTGTCTTCCATGCCTGCGGTGTCTGACTGGCACACTTCCTGTCTCAGGATCCGTTGGGATGCCAACCAGAGGCCGGTTCTTCAGGTTTTTCCCAGGAAGATCTGGCATGCCTGATCAAGACCCCTCAGGAATGGCAGAATTCCCTTTCGGCCAAACGTGCCTGGATCTCCCTGGAGATGTTGCATGGGATGAGCATGGGTAAAAGAGCAGAGGTGTGGGGCTGTTTCGGCTCATGTGAGGTCCTGCTCCTGAGCTACACTTCCCTCCCGAGAGGAGAGCCAGCAGCCTGTACCTGTTAGCACACACACACACACACACACACACACATGCACTCACTCACTGAGCCTTCCAGGCTTGATATGGAACTGAGTCTCTAGTGAGAGACATTAGACAGACCACAGTCAGGGAGGCTCACACTACTGATAAAACTCAAGCTTTGCCTTTGATAATAGGGCCTTTGTGCAGCGGGCTGTGTGAAGCTGTGTGTATCTGTGTATGTGTGTGTGTGGGGGAGTGTTCTGTCTCTCTCTCTTTTTCTCACTCTGTTTTTCTTTCTCTTCCTTTGTCTCTGTGTCTCTGTGTTGTCTATGTGTATGAATGTGTGTGTGTCAGGGTATATCTTTTGTGTATTACTGCGTGTGTGTGTGTGTATGTGCACGCGCCTAGAGGGGCCCCCTGCTGCTCAGAGTAGTGAGCTGTCCCACTCCATCTCCTGCAGTGAGGCGATTCAGCAGCAGGAATCCTTATTGACTGACCTGAGCTCCCCCTCCGGCGGGCCTGACTGAGCCAGTGCTGTCCAGGATCAGCCAGTAGCCTCCGCTCATGATAACCACCATTGACCAAGCACAGGGGAGGCCTGCCCTCAGATCAGTCTGATAAGATGTGTTAGATGAGGTCTGCTTGGAGAACAGCATGTGCCCATGAAATTTGCTCTCTGCCAAGCATCACTTGAATATTAAAATCAGCCCCACATGAACAAAGGCCTGCAACCACCACCCAGAGCCTCCTCCTTACCCTCCTCCAAGTCTGCTATGGAAACCCACATATCCACAGTCAGGTAGAGGTGTGTTTGTAGATTGTTTGTAGTTTGTAGGTGTGTGTGTGTGTGTGTGTGTGTTGTAACCGTGCGTGACAGTCCAGGGTGTGCCCAAGGAGATACTCGGCACTCAACTGGTCTGATTTGACTATGGGCTGCGGCTGACTGCAGAGGACTATTTGTTGATTCAGTATTTTTATGAAAATGATCAGGTGCAGCAAGTGGCTCTATTGTGAGCATACACACACACACACACACACACACACACACACACACACACACACACACCTGTGCTGAGTGTTCAGCACCCATTGGAACCTATTTCCAGTGCTTTGCTCTATCTGAACCTTTAGCACAAGTGGGGAACTAGTGACAAAGCAATGGGTAGAGCTGCCCAAGTTTAGTCCAACAGCATGTTATATATTATCCTGGAGTAGATGTACTTGCTGTATATAATACTGGACCTTGGTATTACTAAGATGCTGGACCACTATTAAGCTAAAAAGTATTGAAAGTTGTACCCTTTGATTTTCTGTGAGCCTAATCGATACTAACTTGATCCATCAGTACCCATTACATTTACATTTACATTTATGCATTCAGCAGACGCTTTTATCCAAAGCGACTTACATTTTGTCAACTATCAATTGTTAAGGGCCAGTCTCCCCTAGAGCAACTTAGGGTTAAGTGCCTTGATCAAGGGCACAACGGTGGTAGCTGGGATTTGACCCCACAACTTTTCAGGCTACTTGCACGCTAGCCACGGTACCCCTGTACCATGAAGTGGTACTGTCATGCCTAGTCATGGTAGGCCCTGTTAGTTTTGAGATAGACTCTCAGTCGCTGTGTTGTACTTTCTCATGGTCCTGCATGTCTCTCTTCCTCTCCGAGCGCCGGCTGGCTGGGCCTCCTGCTCCACCCTGGGCTCACACTCGCACGCTGGAAACTTTTCTGTTCTCTCTCCTCTTCAGTAGCCAGTTCCTCTATCGCTCTTCCTTGTCCCATGCTGTCCACACAGTCAACTGATCCACTCAGTGCTGTCATGAGTCACTTGAGGTGTGTGTGTGTGTGTGTGTGTGTGTTGGGAAGTAGCTTCTGTCAGTGCTTGGGATTATTGTGTTGGAATGTTTTGCCTGAGTGTGTTCAGTCAGGGGTATCTGTATCTAGTGAGGCATGATTGTGTGTGTGTGTGTGTGTGTGTGTGTGTGTGTGAGGGAGAGAGACAGACAGTGTGTTTACCAGTGTTGGAGGGAAATAGTGGAGAAAAGAAAGAGAATAGATCTGTTAGAACTTGTCTCACATTCCTGAACACTGACAGTGTTTGAGTGTCATTGAATGACACACACACATACACACACACACAAAAAGAGAGAGACTTTTTACTCTATTCTGTCTATATCTTATTTCACCAGACAAGAGAACTCACAAACCCTTTATGAACACACATACACACACACACACACACACACACACACACACACAGGCCACACACACACACACTCACTGACACATACCAACGATCATTTGCACACACACATACTCAGACACGCTCAATCAAACATAGATGTCAACAGTAGCGTGCTCCTGGGCTGAGTGCTGGTGTCTTAAGGGTGGGGGTGGGGGTGTTGCTGAACTCAGCACTCTAATGGGGCTGAAGTGAAGGCATCAGGGCAGACTGGTTCCTGCTTCACAGCAAACCTCTGCTGTGCCAGGATGCCTTCTGTTTACCTTCCTGGAGTGTTCACATCTATAAAACATAATTTCTGGGAAGCTCTCTCTGCTCTTCACCCTTCAACGCAAACAAACACACACAGACACACCTTTGGCATTCTAAGGAGTACAAATGTGGGAAGGAACTGTATTGTCAGTGTTTATTGGTAAAAGCCAGGCGTGGTTAGATGTGAGGTTTTGGATGAGAGGACCATGGCAGCTGAAATGGAATATCTATGGTGTGTTTGGCACTGAAGAGAATCTCCTCCAAGGCAAATATCCATGGCCTATCATGGAGGCAGTCTACCTTTGGAGAATATTGCTTCATAGGACAGGATATCCATATATGGTGAGAGGAAGTCTGTCCTGTCTGCCTCAGTGAGAGTAGTGTTTGAACGCAGCACGTTCCATTTCTGTGAGTGGCTGGACTGCTTCTCATGGAGGTGGAGAGTGAGTGGGGTTTCATCTGGCCATGTCTTCTCATGGAAGAGAGTGAGAGAGTGAGTGGAGTGTCATGTGGGCGTGTCTTCTCATGGAAGAGAATGAGAGAGTGAGAGAGTGAGTTGAGTGGAGTGGAGTGAAGTGAAGTGGAGTAGATTGAAGTGTCATGTGGCTGTGTCTTGAGCAACCTCAGTGCTCTGTGGGCTTCCACAGACCTCCAGTCTCAGTGGGACTCTGACACATTCCCACCCCCTCAGCGCCGGCTATAGCCCAACTAGGCAACAGGAAGCCCAGCTTTGTTTGCTAAATAAAGACATGCTCACATGGCAAAATTGAGACATCAGCCTCCATGTTTTCATGCCATCTGGACTGCTTGAGTGACCAATGTGTTTGTGACATTAAACTGCAATTTGTCATAATGTCATCCACACACACAGACTTCCTTTGTATCCCCTAACAGAGAGAGATAATTACAGTATGTTTGCCTAGTGTACACTCACTCATCTGCCTCAGCACACTGCTAGTGCTTCCAGCCCATGGGCTGAGGGAGGGAGGGAGGGAGAGGGAGAGGGAGAGGGAGAGAGAGAGAGAGAGAGAGAGAGAGAGAGAGAGAGCTTCCACAGGATGCTCTTTTGTTGGCCTTCCTGTTCCACCTGTAGTGCCTCAGCATGGCTGCTGTTTTTCAGTAGGGATGTGTCTGAAGGCCTTCCTCCCTCTCTTCCTCCTCCACCCACTCCTGTGCTTTGGAGCTGCGCGCTCCATCTGTGTCCCCCCATGTGATGATGAGCAGATGTGAGGGAGCGATGCGATGGATGCCTGTGCTATCTCTCTTCTCCCCTCTTCCCCCTGTAAATCTTCAATGGGATTGGAAAGAATTGCAGAATGGGAGAGGACTAAACCCCAGAGGATTATCTGTACCCTTCTCTCTCTCTCTCTCTCTCTCTCTCTCTCTCTCTCTTCTTCCCTCCATTGCTATCTCTCTATTTCTTGCTCTGCCTATCCACCCCCCTCCACTCCCTCTTCATCTCCTCTCGCTCTTCCCTCTTGTCTTGTCCCATCCCCCATCTTCAAGTCGTCCCTCCACCACCCTCTCCCCATTCTCCCTCTCTTTCATTTTTTACATTCTTTCCTTCCCCCTCCCCCCCTCCCTCCTTCTATCATCTCTCCCTCCCTCTCTCATCTCTCTCTCCCTCCTTCTCTCATCTCTCCCTCCCTCTCTCTCATCTCTCTCTCCCCCCTGTAATATAGTGCTCCTCAGCTGAGTGCCTATGAAGGCTCGTTGTCCATATTTAGCAGTGGCAGCTCAGGATGTGAGCAGCACACACAGACGCCTGTTTGTTTGCACACACAGCAAACACACAGTAGGGATAAGGGGGCAGAGGGATTTGCAGTTCCCACTGAGAGTACTGCTCAGTCTACCTCATGCCTGGGGCTCTGCTGCTGGGCTGGCCTGAGGTGTGCCAGGCTTGGTTGTACTGGGCTGGGTTGTGCTGGTTTGTGCTGAGGTGTGCTGGGTTGTGCTGGGCTAGGTTGTGCTGAGGTGTGTTGTGCTAAGGTGTGCTGGGTTGTGCTAAGGTGTGTTGTGCTGAGGTGTACTAGGTTCAGTTGGTTACCCTCCATCTGCTCATACTGCTCCGCGACAGTGCTTTCAGCTCAGCTCAGCTCAGAGGTCTGTGTGTGTGTGTGTGTATGTTTATGCATATGTGTGTGTTTGTGCTAAACAAGGTCAGCCCTGCACTCCCTCAAGACACACTCACACTCACACTCACACTCACACACACGCACACACACACAGCCATAATGCATCTGACTGCAATTTATATTGACCCCAATTACAGCCACTGCACTTGCGGCTGGTGGGGTGAGGGCAGTTCCTCTGTATACACATTATACAAATTGCACATACACACAGCACACACACGGTACACACACCACCAAGGTGGGATGAGGCAGCTGTGGAAGGGCTGTTATTAGCATGACGTTTCTGGCAAAAACATCATCAGCACTGCATTCCTGAGGCTCCTCAAGCAGACACAGTCCTTGGAAGTAGGTGGGGGAGCTGATTGCGTCCAAAACAGCCTCTCCTCAGTCCCTCATTTAAACATGCGCATGCTAGTAGGACTTCTACGCGTCCTGGAACACTGCCAACCCCAAACTGCATGTCTGATCTCACCTCTGACACAAGTAAATGAACTCAGATCAATTCTGCTGCTTTGGCCTCTGAATTCTGCTCCAGTCAAAGCATGTACTGTATGCAGCTCAGTAATGTTCAGGTGCAGCTGCACCAGAGACTCACTCTATTGGCGAGGTCCCTCCTCACACTGTCACTAAAGGCATTTCTCCATTTGGCCTAAATTGACTGATTATCTCACCAAGCGTTCAAGAACAAAAAAAAAATTGACAAAACATTTTGTCTGACAAAAAATATAAACTACATTAATAATAATATTAACTTTTGGGCTCTCTGGTTTAGTGAAGAGTGTGTCTGACATCAGTGAGCTTCAGAGGTAGTGTGATGAGGCTCTCAGCCTCAGAAGTGTGGTGTGTGTGTGTGTGTGTGTGTTTCACTCTTGCATTCCCAGTCTCTACTAGCCTTTCTATTGGTGTTGCTCTGCCATTGGGGACTGTAGGCTTGTCTCCTCTTCTCTATGGGGATGTGAGCATGTGTGTGCTTATCTGGCCCCGCAGACGAGGTTTCTATCACTGACACTCCATATGGGCTCCTCTTCACAGACACACACACACGGCCTCCTCTTCACAGACACACACACACACGGCCTCCTCTTCACAGACACACACACACACGGCCTCCTCTTCACAGACACACACACACATGGCCTCCTCTTCACAGACACACACACACACGGCCTCCTCTTCACAGACACACACACACATGGCCTCCTCTTCACAGACACACACACACACACGGCCTCCTCTTCACAGACACACACACACACGGCCTCCTCTTCACAGACACACACACACACGGCCTCCTCTTCACAGACACACACACACACACGGCCTCCTCTTCACAGACACACACACACACGGCCTCCTCTTCACAGACACACACACACACACGGCCTCCTCTTCACAGACACACACACACACGGCCTCCTCTTCACAGACACACACACACACGGCCTCCTCTTCACAGAAACACACACACATGGCCTCCTCTTCACAGACACACACACACGGCCTCCTCTTCACAGACACACACACACACGGCCTCCTCTTCACAGACACACACACACACACGGCCTCCTCTTCACAGAAACACACACACATGGCCTCCTCTTCACAGACACGCACACACATGGCCTCCTCTTCACAGACACACACACACGGCCTCCTCTTCACAGACACACACACACACGGCCTCCTCTTCACAGACACACACACACGGCCTCCTCTTCACAGACACACACACACAGCCTCCTGTCTGTATGTGGCACTCTGTCCAAGTCTCTGGCTCCTGTGTTATATGACTGGAAGGGCCTAGCATCACTGATACCAAGATTTAACATACACACATACACACACACACACACGATGCCCTCTCTGTATGTCCCCATCACGCATTCCTGGGGATTACCCTTGCTGGACATTCCAGGATTTGCAGCATTTTTTTTCCTGGATTTACAGGATTTACCTCTTAGGCTTCTCTAATTCCTAATTCCATCAGCAGCAGTGATCAGCCCTTTCCCTTTTCCACTTGGATTAGGCATATATCAATAAACAACCCACTGCTGCACTATGGACTGACACCCACATCAGAAACCCACGTCAGAGACCTGTCAGCCACTAGCCATGGACACTATGGGACAGAGACTGTAGTCTACTGGTCCTGGGTCAGCTCTCTTTGGAGTAATCCCTTGTCTGTCTACTGTACTGTACTGCTGTTGTGTGTGTCTCCCCTAGAGGAGCAAGAGTGGGGTGAGTTGGAAGAGGGCTTTGAATAGAATGGGTGTGATGTGTGTGCTGATGTCATGTGTGTGCTTGGCTCCTCTC